>VMDO01025289.1:0-28467 GCA_007922755.1 Pedetes capensis
ATTTCATTTTCTAGCTGTAATCACCAATCATCTTCAATAATCTTTCTTTCTTTATAGCTGTTTATCCTCACTTTTAGACTGCTCTCTTCTCTCATATATCATTTATACCTCCAGTCTTCTTATACAAACTCTTTTTTAAAAAATTCATTTTCTTAATCAGTTTACATCCTTTCTGAATGTGCCTTCAGTCTTGCTAATGACAGATGTGCAGTGTAATTCTGACCGTTTTAATCTCTACAATCTATACTCTCATGGAAGTCATCATATAATGATGAAAAATATAAGTACAGACTTAGGTGTGGTAGAAAACCTTTACTTTGTACCTGATTCTTTAATACACAAAACAAGTCTCTGAGTAGGAAAACAATAGGAGGTAATTCAACATTCTGAGTGGCTCTTTAGATAATTTGAAAGGGTCAACTACTGAGGGTAATAATAAAAATGCATATGCTATTTTGCATTAGGAAATGTATAATCTTGAGTGGAAGACTATATATTTTACAATAAGGCTCAAAAAGAGGCAGAGTGCAGGAATGAATGCCATTGAGATTTAAAGTTAGCTATTGAAAGAGAGGAGGATGGCAGGAATAAAATCTTAACCACAATTTAGAAGCAAATATAACAAGATAGGGAATGTGTGATAAAAGAATTTACTTTCTTAAATTGAGCTTCTTATAAAGGAACATAGAAAATATGTGAGAGATTTCTGTGTGGGTGATACTAGAATCAGGTACAAACAGAAATGAAGAAATTCTACAATTATGTATTTAAGTCATACAACTGAAAAATAATATTTTGGACTCTTGAATTATGAGTTCAGTGTTTGGATTGTTCCTTCAAACATACTGGCACGACCTTTGTTGTTGTTAGGTGCCATCTGTATCCAACTCATAGCCACCCTACTTACAACAGGCAAAACACTATTGTTAGTGCTTCTCTGCAGTTCATAGGGTTTTCAATGGCAGATTGATTTTTGGGAGTGGGTTGCTGGGTCCTTCTCCCAAACCTACAGCACCTGGTGTTCCCACTCAGTCTCCCATGCAAGTACTAACCAGGGCCGACAGTGCTTAGCTTTCGAGATTTGAAGGGATTAGATGCCACAGGGCTATGGCTACAGGCAGGTCTGACCTTTATGCAATGAGAAATATTTGGGAACTAATGAAACATGAACAAAATTGTGTTTTACAAAGTAAAATAAGAATTAGTGTGATTGAACTCTTGGTATGTTTAAACATTCCCGACAAATGCAGCATCATGAAAAGCTAAACTTGTAGTGAATCTTTTATTTTTATTTCTATCTATAGTCAATCAGAGTAGTAATAAGCTAATTTACGGAAAATAACCTTGACAATATCCTCTATAAAACCACACATATATCTGTATAAGTATAAATACATAAAGCACACACACACACACACACACATATAATTTTAGTTCAATTTCATTTCATTTTAGACAATTACAGAGCAAGCTGTAAGGGCTAATATAAAGACGAAATTGCTAAAGAACAGATTTTGATCCTAACAGAAGAAAGATAATGCTTTTTGAAATGCTTTGTGTATTTCTACGTGCTTTTTCTCAATAAGTTTTAATTCAAGTTTAGAATTTTTGTAATGTGTAACATTTAGCATTTTAGTTATTTTGACTTTACTTCAATCACAAAATCCTCATAGTGATTGAAAGCATCTGTCAGCATTCTTCTACTTAAATAACCCAATATATTTCAGGATTGCATATTTACCTAACACGAGATTCAAACACAGAACTGAAATATTTGTACAACCACGTGAGTATTAAAGAAATAATGAGACAGAAGATGAAAGATAAAAAGATTCAGAAACACATTACTCTGTCAAAATAGGCAGAGTATATTGAAGATAAAGGTAAAAATTTATTTTTACAATTGAATCTGGTCTCTGTGCCCACATCTACCACTAAGTGAACCATCTACAAATATTTGTTAATTGAGAAGAAAGGAGAATAAAATATTGTGGTGGTCTTCTGAGAGACTGGGATCCGATGACGGGAGGCAACTCAAAGAGGGATGAGGGGGATCCAAAGTCTCAAGGAACTAAGGATGTTTATTAAGAGCATCATCTTGTTTTTATGGGCTGACAGGTTTAAGATAATAAGTAACTTAGTACAGACAGGGCACATAAAGCATGTACAAGTGTTACAAATGAAAAGTTTTACACACATCTCTTTTGAGGCAAATTGACTTCCTTATCCATACCTAAATAATACTTCCTTACCTATACCAGGAACACACAGAATGTCTCAAGGGAACAAACACTCTACTCCCTGGACAAAATATGTGCCCTCCGCGGAGCTGTCTTCAGCTCCACCTGCTGTGGTTTGCCAGCAGTTCTAAGAACAGTCATGCAATGTCCTAGGAAATAGGTCATGTCAGTCCCAAGATCAGCTCCAAATGTTCCAAGGCACAGATCAGGCAATCTTCCACCTCCAACAAAACATAAATAATATAAATACCCCCAAATTATTGGGTTAATTAAATTTTTGAATGAATTATATGCAATTACTTGTGGTTATCTTCATTGACCTAGAAACAAAGCAGTTTCATAGGATTTGGCCTATGGAAAGAGCAAATAATAAGATAACTGAGCTTAAATGGCTGTTTTTGTTAGATGCTATGGAGTTGGATCTGACTCACAATGACTCAATGTATAACAGAAAGATACTACCTGACACTGTGCCATGCCTTGTACTATGCCTGACAAAGCTTCTCTGCTATTCATAGGGTTTTCAATGGGTGATTGTTTCTACAGTGGGATGCTCGATCCTTCTCCCAAGTCTACAGCACTTGGTGTTCTCACGTGATCTCTAGTCCAAGTACTAAACAGGCCCAACCCAATTTAGCTTCTGAGATCTGACAGGATTGGACACCATAGTGGTACAGCTGCAGGGTTCTTTAACATTAAGGAAGGGTCTATTGGTATGGCAATCATAACCCTGATAAAATTTTTAATAGTTATTCAGAACAAGTTAATTCCTATATTATTCTACTAAAAATTACAGCTTAATACTAGTTTCATCAGTGTTTCACAATGGCAACCTTATATATTTTCTCTCAGTCTTGGTCACCTGACTAATAAAATGGGAAAGGAGGTTGTAAAGGGAAATAATTCACTTCCTGTGTAACTTGTAGTTATTTCAATAATAAAATAAATTCACAGATTTAAAAATTATAAAGGCCTATGCAAAGGAGAGAAAGCATTAAGCATCTTGGCACATACTATATTAAAAATGTGCAAGTCTGAGGGTTCAATATATCCTTTGAAAAGTGTATGGATTATTTGCTTTGTTTACATTATTCAGGCAATTCTGTCTTACCAAAAAATTTAATAACATCTTTTGAGTTTTTTCTTATTTAGTTCATTTTTGAAATAAGAATATTTTTGGTACCACTGTGTTGATTGGAACTTATTAGCTGTACATTAATCTATAGCATTAAAATGATCTATCTACATCAGGTTTTGTCTCCTGGTGTTTCAAGGCCAATTTTTGTAGCAAACACAATTGATATGGCCAGAAATAGAAAGAAACCAACTTGCATAGGTCAAAATTAATCACCATGGTTACTCAGTTTTGAGGACAGTGCTAGTGTCATGTGAAGCTAGTAGAAATGCCTCTTGAGATATTTGTTGACTATATAAAGTTCTTTAAGTCTGTTTTGCATTTCTTGTTAAAAATTTACCAAAGTCAAGACTCTAAAATATCAAAGTAAAAAGTTTTAAGAAAGTAAATAAGTTTACAGTGTATAAACACAATTATTTTTTAAAATTAAGATTGGGTTACAAAGGAAAGAATTAATATTTTGAGAAAGTATACGTTTTATTTTCTACCACTGCTTTCTTATTTTTGTGCTTTATTACATGTTATTCTTAAATGTAAAACAAAATCTCTAATTAATGTTTATAAAAGAATATAATATGAAATTCAGAAGTGAGATTTCTTTTTTTTTCAAAGTATGACTAAAGTTAGATTCTATACCGATGCATATGCACATAACATTTTGGCTATTACTACAATGCAGTAACTACTTGAGGCTTTCAAAACATTTAATGCTCATCCTAAACTTCATGGACTCCAGAAGTTCTTTTCCTATTTTAGTATTTTTATTTAAATTGAATTCCTTTATAATGGATACATAAAACTATAAACAAGTCGTACACATTGACAGGATAATATCTGATATTTTGAGACATGCATAGATTGTGTAATGTTTACATTCAGTTGTTTTTGCTGTTGTTAGGTGCTTTTGAGTTCGATCTGCATCATAGTGTCCCTCATAGGGTTTTCAGTGGCTCATTGTGTCTTTTTTTTCCTTTCTGCAATTAATATCTAGGTCCTCAAACAAATTTACCGTTTCTTTATGGTAAGAATTTTAAAAATATTCTTCTATTTTTAATGTATAGTACATTATTGTTATCTATAGCCACTCCACTGTGCAGTACCATACCAAAACTTCTTGCTCTTATGTAACTGCAACTTAGTATCTATTTACCAATGTTACCTCATCATTCCACACAGCCTTCTCTCACCAGCCTCTACTATTCTACTCTCAGCTTCTATGAGATCAACATTTTTAATTCCATATATGAGTGATAATGTGTGGTACTTGTGTTTCTGTGCCTGATTTATTTCCCTTAAAAATAATAATCTCCAGTACCATCCATGGGCCTGCAGCCATAGCCCTGTGGCACCCAATCCTGTCAGATCTCAGAAGCTAAGCAGGTTTGGGCCTGGTTAGTACCTGGATGGGAGACCACCTGGGAACACCAGAAGCTGTAGGCTTGGGAGAAGGACTTGGCAACCCCCTCCCAAAAATCAATCTACCATTGAAAACCCTATGAACAGCAAAGAAGCACTGACAATAGTGTTTCCCCTGATGTACAGAGGGTCGCTATGAGTCACCTAACAACAACAACAACAGCAACCATCCATAATTTCAATGTTTCATTCTTTTTTATGGATAATTAGCATTGTATGGTGTGTATGTATCAAATTTTTTATTCATTCATCAGTTGATTGACACAAGATTTTTTTTCTGTTTCTTAGCTACTGGAAATATTGCTGCCATATACACAGAAGTCAAACATCTCCTTGACATTCGGATTTCACTTCTTTTGGAGATATGTACAGTTGCAGAATTGCAGCATTACTTCTTAGCTCTGTTTTTGATTTTTCAAGGACCTGCTATCCTTTTTTTGCCTAATACTTTACCACTTTACATTCTCACTAACAGTGTGCAAGGGTTCTATTTTTTCTACATCCTTGTCAGCACTTGTTATTGTTTTCTCTTTTTGATGAGAGCTATTCTAAAAGGAGATATCTCATTGTGGTTTTCACTTGCATTTCCCTGATCATTAGCAAGGCTAAGCATCTGAGAACAACTGAAATAATTATTGAATCTCTTCTGTTAGTGCTTTCACATACTTCCATTTATTCATTCAAAGGGTTTTAATTGTGTGATTACTATGTATTAGAAAAACATGAAAAAGTTATAAGACTTCAACTGGATATTACTTTAGGACATTAAATGGTGAGACAGAATTCAAGGCTATCATAAAATTTCTAGGAACAAATCCTCATAATCCAAAGCATCAGAAATCTAATGTGCTCCTGAACTGTGCTGCAGGTATTATAATGACTAGAATGCAAATTACGGCATTTTTTGTTCCCATCAATAGGAAGGTATATCTAGGATATTAACAATAAGTGACACAACAGCAAGAAAGATAATGTCAATAGAATTTCATATTTTGTTTGGAGTCTAACTGAAGCTTGAAATTAAATCAGTGCTTTAAGTTTTTTTTTATTCTTCATGAATAGGGAAAGTTTCTACAAATATCTTATAAATGGATGTAGTCAAGGTTCACGTAGCTCTATTATTAAACTCTTTATGTAGCAGAATTTTTTCATCCAATTTCAACTCATGCTGTTAAATTTCTGTGTTTCATTTCTACAGGCTTATATTTTGGTTTTAGAAACAACCCAATAATTTTCAATATTCCAAAATCAGTTGGCACAATAATTAGCCAATCTCCTATATTTGAATTTAAAAAAATAAGCCTAATACAATAAGTATTATTAAAGAGAGTTTTTCAGATATAGAAGCAAAACAAAATCATTTATGTTAAATTCATAAAAATATTTTGAATTACAATGTTGATTCTTAGGTGGAAAATTATACATTTTTTAATTACTAAAAAGGGAAGATATATTTTTTAAATACTGCTAGTGTCTTCAAGCCCTTTATTCCATATACACTGTATATCTTCTACACTTATGTTAACGTTGACTCTGAGCTGAGCTTCTTGGCAAAGGCGGTATGTTCGGAGCCCACAGTGAAACCAAAACAATGCTTGAGGAGCTGCAGGCAGGTCTGGCATGCTTTATTCTGAGGTGTTTCTCTCTCTTCCCTCTGCAGCACTACCACCCATGACGCCACCATCTGCATGTCCCATCACCTCTCTATGCCCCCTACTCCTCTCCATGCTGTCTGTTCATCTCTGAATTCCTCAGTGGTAGTGAAGGGACTTCTTAAGGCTTTTACACAATAGTGTTTTGTTACCAACACCATTGTCCAATCATATTACATTTACAAGAGACTACTTTATAGTAATATTGTGTGCATGTACCAGCCCATGTACTGTTATCTCAGACTGTTTATATTCCCATTCTCTTCACCCTGACCTGGCCTAACCACTAATCATCAGTGTTTTACTAAATAACCTGATTAGTCTTTCCTTTTGAATTTCTCTTTATCTCAATTTGAGTTTCTTATTTTAGTAGGTATGTATTCATGTAATATTGGCACAATATCTGTGAAGATCTGTTAGAATATTTCAGAATAGCCATTATCAGGTGTAGTTATTAATAACATTATTTTCTCTTCCAAAAAGCAGTCCACCCAGTATATATTAATCAGTGCCCTCAGTCTCCTAGGTCATATTTACAAAGAATGTGTTTGGTAAAGCCCAATATTCCCCATAAAAGGACAACTCATTAGCTTCCTCTCACAGGAGCCTTCACTTGCAACTTTGCTTTCAATTGCACGGCTCCAGTTGTTGGCCAGATATCCCTGTGGCTATGAAAAGTATCATTTCAGATTAATTTCTACCTCTTATGTGAAAGTGTAAATTCCTCTCAAGTGGAAAGAGTTAGAGTTCTGCAAAGAAAATAGATGCTAATAGATAACATAAGAATAAAAGTTCAGCAGGGCACTGGCCCCTGGAGGAGTGAAAGGTAAATCTGAGAATTTGTTAAAAAAATGTGGCTGTGTTGCTATTGTATCTCAAAAAACACCAGTTTTAAGTCTGGTCTGCATTGGTGTGAGTCCCACCCAGGTGAAACTTCAAGCATATATTGAGTGTGGAATCCTAAACACCAATCCATACTGATGTCTTGGTTCTATTTGTGTGCATAATTGATATGACCACTTCAGAAACATTTTTAACAAATATGTGTGAACATATTATTTAAAAAATATATAACTACAATTGTAGTGAAATGCCTATATGAGAAAATATGCCTATTGGTGAAACAGAGACATAAACAATCCTCTCAGATAATAAAGTAAATCAAAATATCTGGTTGCTTTGTTGTTTTCAGTGTTTCATTGCAGACTGGGTAGTCTATTTTCTTATATCATTTTCCAATTGGGCCATTGCTTTAGCGCAAGTTGTATGAAAAGATACTTTTCCATTTTTCAGAATATTGGTGAAAAAATAATGAAATGATACTTACATATTAGTTACCTAGTAAAGAAAATTACCATGGTAATCTGGGTTTTTTTAAAATACCGGTTTAAAAATCATAGTCTTTATTAATTTATAAGTTCAGTAAAACTGAATTTTAAATTGAAGCTCAGCATTGATACCAGATTGTGTGCACAAGTTACTCTTTTCCTCACCTGACCCTGGTCTTCCACAGTAATAAGGTGATATACGCTTTCTTTCATTACCCTGAGTTTGATGATTAGCAAGAAGGCTTGTGGCAGCTACTTCCACTAGGCCTTTCTTTGTGTAATATGTCAGGTACTGCACTTGGCAATCTGATCAATGACAAGAATAGCCAGAGGATATAACAACCTTTGTTCTTCTGATTTGCAGAACTGAAAAGCATTTTATGAGTGTGCAATTATGATCAGATGTGCATCATTTGACCACCAACCTCCATTCGTGAGAAGGCATCTATCAATCTGTGATCACCTATCTCTAGATAAACCACTGCTCTTGCAAATATAGTCCTTTAAAATGAAAATCTATATCTCATCTGCTAGCTCATTGGATTCTCTACTCTCACCTTGCCTCTTGACTAATTGGCTTCCAATTCCTGGCAAGTAGACCAAGCTATTTCCACAATAATTAAAAACAAAAACCAAAAAAAAAGAAAGAAAGAAAGAAAGAAAACAAAACAACAACAAGAGACCAAATGTATTGGGGATATCATAAAAAAATTGCTTAAGACTATCACTACATAACATGAAATAAATTGATGATTACTAAAATGCACAAATTCAATTTATATATTTTACTTTTCAAGGGATCCTGTGCATTAGGAGGACATATACTTACTCTTACCTAGTCAATTTTTTTTTGCCTGCAGGCATAGCACTGTGTCATCCAATCCCTTCAGATCTCAGAAGCTAAGCAGGGTCGGGCCTGGATAGTACTTGGATGGGAGACCTCCTGGGAACACCAGGTGCTGTAGACTTGGGAGAAAGACCTGGGAACTCACTCCCAATAAACAATCAGCCATTGAAAACCCTATGAATAGCAGAGAAGCACTGACAATAGTGTTTCTTCTGTTGTACGTAAGGTCACTATGAGTCAGACACTGACGCCAGGGCACCCAACAACAGTCAACTTAACAGTATTCAAAATAAAGTCTTCTTATTAATGGAGCAAAACCACTATCATAACCTTGAGAAATGTTTATGATTAAAATTTTATTTTTAATTGTGTTTTCCTTAGGCGTTTCTGGACACTAAGATACAAAGACCATTAGTTTAGCAGATTAACAATTATCAATTTCACCATCAAGATGAGTTGGTAACAAAGTACCTCAGCTCTATTATACAAATACCTCAAGAGATTAACACCCAGATTTTCTTAATCTATTAATATGTCTTCTGTAGAGAGTGGGTGGGTGGGGATGGTAAAGTGATCAAAGAATGTGTTTAACCTTCTTGGGCATTAGACCTACCTGCGTACCTTCTGTTTCAACCCACCTTGTTGTCAGTAGATACTTAACACTCAATGTATGTAGTCTCTTATTTGATTGGTGACTGGCCAGCTAACAAGTTCTTGGGCTGTAGAGTGATATTAGTCAAACTCAGTGGCATGTGGGTCTAAGAATTTGCCATATTTTGTTGAACAAGTGGCTTACTTGAAAGTCTTGGTGCTCTGATGGCAAGCCAGTGGAAAAGTCATGAACAACAGTCAAGATCAATAGCTAGCAATGGCTTGGTGTTGCATTAGGCAAATCTGATGATGATTTTCCTTTAGCATGTATTATTACCATGGAAGGATTGTTTGGTTTGCTATTATGGGATATTGGATTGATTCCCTTATTATTTTCAAACATGATTTTAATTTACTAAGTGGAGTTGCTTATCATCTTTTTTCTGTAGCCCACAGTGGAAAATGACTCTATAGAAGGAATTTTAATTCTCTAGAGAGAATGAGAGACAGCCTAGATTAATTATCTATTACTTATCTCACACATATTGAGGGTGATTATTTCCATGGTGAATTTAGCCGCAGATGAGTCATGTACTAGATAAGCAATAACTTAGCTCATGGGACAATCTATACTTAATAGGTCCTAGGGGAATGTGAACCCTTCATCTGTCCTCCAGCCCTTTGGGGAGGAGAACAGGATCCAAATATAGGAAGACAAGAGAGGCATTAATAAAGTGGTTCATGAATAAAAAATAATTATAAATATGGAAGTGAGACATATTACCTTTAAATATAGGACTAGGGAATGAGAAGGATTTTAAAAGTTGGTATGAATGACCTTGAATTAAGAAATAGTAAAGACTGGGACAAGGACAAAGTAGAGACACCTATTTTTCATTTTTTAATTTAACCAGGAGATTTTTGAGGAGCCCATTACGTCTTTCAAACAAGCTTCTTTTAAGACCTATCATGTAGTAAGAATTTTTTGAATGTCTTTTACAAGAGTCCAGCATCACACATTTTGAGAAATGAAATATATATTTTGGTTTTAATCAGTGAGACCCCACACTGAAAAGGGTACAGGAATAACAAACACATCACAAGGGTTGTTGTTGTTGTTGTTAGGTGCCTTTGAGTCGGTATCTGATTCATAGCGACCCTCATAGGGTTTTCAATGGCTGACTGTTTCAGGATTGCCTTGGGAATGGATTGCTAAGCCCTTCTCCCATTTTTGTGGTGCTGGGAATTGAACTCAGGACCTCAGAGACTGCAGCGCAGCGCTCTACCAACTGAGCCAAATCCCAGCTTTTCTATGGTTAATTTGCACAAATTGAACACACACAAGTAAGTAGCACTTAGAGCAAGAAACTGATCACTACTGGCATTCTAGAAGTCTCCTATTCTTTGGAGGAGGACAAGGGTAGATAAGGAAGGCAACATGCAAATGATGTTTGAGATAGATCTTCAAGGAAAGTTGTGATTTAGCAGATGAAGATAATATATAGTAGCAGGGGAATTCTAGAAGCAGATAATTAAATAAGCAACATCATGCATATGCATTCTGGGAAAAGTAAAATCTATCAAACTCTTTGGTGACCAAGAATTATTGTGTGCTTGAAAACTCAAAGTTTGTTTGTACTTAATTTGTAGGGGCCCTTAAATTTCGTATTGCATTTTATCTTAGAGACAGAGGAAGATTATAAAGGGTTTTAATTTTGAAAGTGAGCTAGTCTATAATGAAAAGCTAGGAAAATAGCAGAATGACTCATCAAGAAACAAGATACAGAAATGTGCATTACTCCCAAAAATCCAGTCTCTGAATGCTTCCTTGTATGGCAATCAGTAATGCTATATATGTTTTACATATCAAAATATATGGAGAATGTAAACTATTGAAGAGAATTTGTTCTGTTTTCTAGTCTTTCCTAAATAACCACATTTAATATACAGATAATGTGTATGGATCTCCCCTGATTCCACTCAGTTCTGAATGGAAGCAGATCATCTTTCTTTTTACATCCGTAAGAAGAATTTCCTAGTGAACCACGCATATGGCCCATATAATACTGTGAACACAAATCTTAGTAACTGCAAGATATTTTATAAATATCTCCCATAGCACTAAAAGGGCTCATATGGAATTGTTCACCTATGAGAAATAGACAAACTAAACAATAATAATCCAGAGATACAAATATATATTTAAATAGTTTATTCTATATGTTTTGGCTTATTCTTCCATTTATGAAACTAAATTAAAATTCATATTCAGTTCTTAAGTAATTGATTATTTCATTTGAAGCATGATCCCCAAACATAAAACAGTTATGTATAATGTGATGCTTTCAAATTTCTGCTTAAGTTGATTTTATAGAAGCTTAAAGGGACAGAAGCTTAAAGGTGGCTGAGATGGGCTGTGGGATGGGGGTGGAGGAGAAAATCAAAATTTAGTGAGGAGGAGCACAGGCAACATTTCAAATTTCAGGAAAACATGGGAAGGAAAATCTTTCCATACAAAAGAAGGAAATTTATCACATCTAAAGGCTAGGATTTGGCACAGTTGGTAGAGCAATGCTCTGCAGTCTCTGAGGTCCCTGCTTCGATTCTCAGCACTGCAAAAACGGTAGAAGGACATGACAATCCACTCCAGAGGCAAACCAAAAACAATCAGCCATTGAAAACCCTATGAGGATCATCCTGAGTTGGACAGGACTCCACGGTACCTAACAAGAACAACAGCCATATACACACAAAAATACACTAAAGACTATTCAAAAGAAAAAATATGATATGATGCTGATTTTGTAGGATCTGACCTGATCATTAAGGCTTTAGTGAGCTTCTCTGGCTGGCACACTGAACACATTTTCAAACATTAATCTGCTAAGGCATATTCTGACTCCACAGGGAGAGGACAAGCATATTTTCATATTTGAGATTCACCCAGAATTTGTTCTATGTATTTCTTTTGCCTAGCTTGAACGTCTATTCTTGTGCTATAATCAACCTTAGGTCACAATCACGACACTTTCCTCTATTATGTGAGTAATCCTAGTGAAGAGTTCACAGTTGTTACACATCATCAAGTCTGGTCCAACTCACAGCGACCCTATGTTCACTGGACAAAACACGACCCAGCACTGGGCCATGCCCAGCACTGTGGGTTTTTGATGGCTGATTTGTTTTGGGAGTGGGCAGTTGGATCTTTCCCTCAAGCCTATAGCATCTGATTTTCCCTAGAGGTCTCCCATCCAAGGACTAACCAGACCCAACCCTGCAAAGCTTCTGAGATCTGAGGAGATGGGAATCTAGGGTGGTACAGCTGTAGGCCTGAGATGGTAGTAGGGATTTCTAAATTTGTAGCCAACTTTATAGAAGTGAGGAGAGACCTGGGGACACCCAAACTTGTGGCCAGATTTTTAAAAGGGCTGACTTGTGGAGGACTGTGCTCTTAGTTGGTGAGGGTCAGCCTAATTCTGTATAGTTATTATTATAAATATTTACCTTCAAAAAAACTTTATAATACAATTTTTTTCTGGTGGAACCCAGGGTCTTGCACAAACTTTGCAGGTGCTGTACCACTGAGCAGCATCCCTACTCCATTTTTTTTAAATTTTGAGTCAGAGTCTCACTAATTTATGCCTCTAGCCTGAGCTTGTGAGTCTCCTATTACTGGGATTACAAGTATGTGCCCCTGAGCCAGGCTACATAAACATTCTTTTTTACTAAACATAAGTTTTAAAATCAGTATCTTTGTCTGGCCATTGCAACACCAAGCAAATCAATAGAGGACATTTTCAATGTAAAATCAGCCACTAAATATTAGTGCATAGAGCTTCTTTTCTTTGTTTGCTTGTTTCCTCATGGTTTATATGAAGTATCTCAGATAATAAAATTATATTATACACATATTTTTAAGTGCCTTCAGCTGTACCACTGTGGCATCTGTTCCCATCATATCTTGGAAGCCAAGCAGGGTCAGGGCTGGTTAGTACTTGTATGGGAGACCACCTGGGAAAACCAGGTGCTGTAGGCTTGGCATAAGGATCCAGCAACCCACTCCCCCCAAACTAATGAGCATTAAAAACCCTATAAATAGCAGAGAAGCACTAACAACACTGTTTTGCCTGTTGTACATAGGGTTGCTTTGAGTCAGACACTGAGTCCAGGGCACCTAACAACAACAATATTTTTAAATGAAAACAAATGCCATTCATCTTAACACAAGAAACTTACTATTATTGTCTACCTCTGTTTTTTTATTAAACAATATAACAGAGGTTTCAGTATTAGGTCAAAATAGAGAAATATGAGAAAAAATAAATAAAAAATAACCCTAACTACAACAACAAAATCCCCACAAGTAGATTAGCTTTGACCTAGACCACCGCTTGTTAATCAGGGTATCTCCAAAACATTCTCAAGTCTAATTAAAACCATAAAATCAGTGTAAGCATTTTACAACTCTATTTTCACTACTGGACCCAAATGCTAGAGTTAAGTTCAGTAAGTTAACTGACTTGTATTTCATCTGTGATTCTCAATATTAAAATGGTGTTTGAATACAATTGTAACCAGCAATCATGTTCCTCCTTCTGTCCACCTTCACGCTCCAATGAGTAGAATCTCTTGACAATTTGCAAATTGATAGATGCTTTCTTGGACTGTTGTTATTTTCTGATGACAAAAAAAGTGCTTCCTTGGCCAAAAACAGAATTAAACAAGCTATGCTGGCAATATAAAGACATAAGTTTCAACTTTTCTGTGTAAAATAATGCAGATCAATTCAATCTAACTTTTTTCTATAAATGTTATGAAATTTAAAACTACTGAAGAAAGTCTTTAGAACACCATGAACTTCACTGTGCATAATTTGATTGAATTTTTTCAGGAATCATTGAACAGAAGTTCAAGAAATTACTCATTTAAAATATGCGCTAAAAACAACTAAAAACAGTAAAATGGCATTAGGTCCAGCTGAAGTACAGAGTTATTCAGAACATTCTATGAAATCTTACTCATCATTTTCAGATAAAGATTTGAAAAACACTTCAAGAACAAGCTATATTTAGAAATACAGTAGTATTCCCAAGGCATGGACACTAAATGGGCTTATTTAGCATTATTATGTATGTAAAATAAAAAAAACTGTCATTTTATTACACATAAAGATAAGGTTATAATTCTAAAAACCATTATTTAAGTCAGTAAAATAGTAGACGAAAGTCTTGAAGAACTTTTGAAACACAAAGTGATTTGAGAACAGCTTTCTGTTGTTGAAAGTACTGTTACTTTAACTAGAAGTTTCTATTAAAATATAAGGAGATGTGAATATTGAGAATTACTACTAGATATAAGAATACATGCTAATTCTGACAAGAGAAGCTTCACATACATTTCATAATCTACTTTTAAATTAAATTCTTGTTTCCTTCCCATATATACCCTAATTCTTAGTAACATAATTCCCTTAAGGATGCCATATGTTATCAAGCTTCATGTTCTTCTTAGTGTCCTAGTCTCAGCTAGGTGACATCCTATTCCCTCTTGGACATGGGATTTGATACAGAATGTCTAGAGTCTGAGATTGGCTGGACCAAATGAATAAATACCTGTAGCAGGTCTTAATAACATTAATATACCTTTACCTACTGAGGATCAAAATTCCTCACTTGAGAACTCTGTAGGCAAGCCAGCGAGAAGCAGTAATTATACAGTCATACATATCCTAGAATACATACGCATAGAAAGAGACCAGGTATAATTTAGTATTATCATAAAGAAAGGACAGTGTTTATGATTATATTAAGCTCAATGAATTTTGAGGTATCTTTGCTAAAATAAGAAGAATATGGGGTGCCAAAGTCTAACTCAATTGTACTGTTGTCTACCTCAGTTTATAATTTGTACAAAGAAATACAAAAAATACTTCACACATATTTTTATGTGTGTTAAAGATTTTCTTTAACTCAATTTTAACAGGGAAACCAGGCCACAGGTATTGTCAGTTCAAAGGCAAAGAATACTGATTTATATGTAGTGTATGAAAGCTGAAATTATGTCATGAATAGCCAGTCATGAAGCTGGCTTTCTCCATGCTAAAGCCAATTGAACCACCATCAAAATTAATTTATTTGCATATCCATAGATGAGAATTATTTTGCATTGCTATGAATTTTCTGCACCATAAAAAGTTGTGAAAGAGCCCAACAGTAGAGAAATAATAGACTAACTCATAAGGGTATGTTATAAGAAATGCAATTTTCCATAAGACATGTCTTGTAATCTTTACTTCCTTTTTTGTTTGCTTATTTCAAATTTTAGTATCTTCTTTGTGATTAAAAATATCTCAATGAAATGATTATTCTTGGGTATGATTTACCTCTTTTCTCATTAAGTTTGGCTTTATACTTACATAAGTGGAGCCAGATTATTTATTTATCATATGAGGCTCCTTAAACTTGTTTTGCTAGAAGATTTTATATAAAAAAACCAGATTGGACTTATAAAAGCCTATATTATCTGCTATCTTGATTCTAGGAAACCAAGACAATGAATATCTCTCCACCAGATTTATCTGTGATACTGCTATACTTCGGATCTCAAATATCCCCCAAAGACCCATATGTTAAAGGAATGACTCCAGAGTAGTGCTGTTAGGAGCTTGCAGGACCTATTAAGAGGTGGAATTTAGTGGGAAGTCTTCAGTTCATTAAGCACTTACCCTTGAAAGGGATTGTGGCACCCCAACCCCTTCCTCCTTTTCTTTTTTACTTTTCAGGCAAGGAGAAAGCCTTTTGTGCCACAGTGTACTCCAAATATGATGTATCACCACAGGCTCAAAGCTACACCACAGGGACAACTGATCAGGGACTGAATCCTCCAAAACTTTGAGCCAAAATGAACCTTTTCTTCTTATAAGTTGATTACCCCAGGTATATGTCATAGTTACAGAAAGCTGGATTGTACAGGCACTTAAGAAGTTGAGGGAATATTTCTTTTCTCAAATCCTCCAAATACTTTGATATTTAATCCCTGCCTGCTAGGAAGTGACTTTCTTCAACACATATAAACCTAGGACACCACAATGCAAACTAGTTTCCCTGAAAGAGATTCATAAATATTGGCTCCCTAAAACCTTTCTTCCTTAAAGCAGTTGGCCTATTTGATTAAGTGAGCATCATTCTCAAATATGACATTTCAGACAGGGCTTAGTTGCCTAATAAAATTTTACCATTATGTTCTAATAAAAGAAGAGAAGAGATTATCAGTGAGACTCTTGTTGCTAGGTGCCCTCCAGTTGGTATCCCACTCACAGCGATCTTGCAAACAACAGATGAAATAGTATTATCAGTGCTTCTCTGCTGTTCTTAGGGTTTTCAATGGCAGATTGATTTCAGGGAATGGGTTGCTTGTCTGTCTCCCAAGCCTACAGCACCTAGTGTTCTCAGGTGGTCTCCCATCCAAGTACTAATCAGTCCCGAACTTGCTTAGCTTCTGAAATATGATGGGATCGGATGCCACAGGGCTATGGCTGCAGGCTTAGTGAGACTAGGCAAAGTATATTGCCATGAAAGGTATGGCATGCAAGGAGAATTTCTGATTTGAAACAGAAGTTATAGAATAAAATATATCTTAAATATTTTATCTCATTTTATAAAAACTCAGTGTTCCAAATTACTGTTTCCCAATAGCTTAAGATCCCCATGTGTCTGTCAACTTGTCAGGCTGTGGCAACTTGCACATTGCTATGATGTTGAAAGCTATGGCACTGGCATTTCAGACACTAGAGGGCCACCCATGGTAGAGAGTTTTCAGCTGAGCTTCCAGAATAAGACAGATTAGGGAGAAAGACCTGGCAGCCCACTCCTGATTAGCCTTTGAAAACCCTATGAAGAGTAGAGAAGCATTGCCAAATATAATGTTGGAAAATGAGCCTGTTAGGCTGGGATAAGGACTTGGCAACCCACTCCCAAAAAACAATCTACAATTAAAAACCCTATGGATAGCAGAGAAGCAGTAACAATACTTTTTTGCCTGTTGTACATAGGATTGCTATGAGTTAGGTACTGACTTGACAGCACCTAACAACAACAAACAACATGAGTCTGACCTGACTCAATGGTGCCTAACAACAATAGCTTAAGAAGCAATGGACTTCCTTATGTATTTAGAAAGTAGATCATTAAAGCAATCTCAACATATTTGAAACAAATAAATATTATCATATCTTACCAGTTTTTCAACTTTATAAAATTAACTATTGCTTAGCTGTTTATTAGATGAGTAGTCTGAGGAAGTTGATGGTTTCTTGAATAAATAATTGTGATAAATCTTGACTTGATCCATGGGAAGAGTCTAAAATAAACTGTAGATAGATACCTTTCTGATATTCTCTGCTTTTAGCTAATATTCATCTGACATCAGCAATGATGTCCCTCACTCCACATACTCCTCAAAATCTAGCTTGATTTTCTGGCAGTTCCCTGCCTGTATACTGCCACAGTTGCTTTTGAATGATCTTTAACAAAAATTTTACTTGTGTGTGCTATTAAAGATACCGTTCAATAATTTCCACCTTAATTTGGATTCCCTTTCTTAGGAATGGGCATAAATATGGATCTTTTCCAGTCAGTTGGCCAGGTAGCTATTTTCCAAATCTCTTGGCATAAACAAGTAAGCACCTCCAGTGCTGTATCTGTTTGTTTAAACATCTCAATTGGTATTCCATCAACTCCTGGAGCTTTGTGTTTTGATAATAATTTCAAGGGAGCTTCCATTTCATCCTTAAATATTATTGGTTTCTGATCATATGCCATCGCTTGAAATGGATGGTAATTCACCAGTTCTTTTTGGTATAAGGACTCTGTGTATTCCTTCCACCTCCTTTTGATGTTTCCTGTATTGATTAATATTTTCCATGTAGAATACCTCACTATTGCCACTTGAAGCTTGAATTTTGTCTTCAATTCCTTATGCTTGAGAAAAACAAAGCATGTTCTTCCCTTTTAGATTTCTATCTCCAGCTCTTTG
Organism: Pedetes capensis; assembly: GCA_007922755.1. Taxonomy (NCBI): domain Eukaryota; kingdom Metazoa; phylum Chordata; class Mammalia; order Rodentia; family Pedetidae; genus Pedetes; species Pedetes capensis. The sequence continues at coordinate 18,243 of VMDO01025289.1, forward strand.
TATATATCATTATAATATTTGAGTTTGTCTTCTCTAGCTCCCCTTTGAGACATTCTGTTTAATTCTTTAAATTTTTCATACTTTATTTTACTTTCACTACTTGAGATTCAATGACATATTTCAGGCCTCTTTTGACATGCAATTTGATATGTTTTTCCTCTCTTTTTAATAACTTTTTTGCTTTCTTCATGAATGATGTCCTTGGTGTCATACTCCAACTTGTCTGGTTTTCCGTGTAATCTAATGCATCAACTCTGTTCTTGAAGTGGTCTCTAATCTCAGGTGGCATATATTCAAGGTCATACCTTAGCTCTCATACACTTGGTTTTGTTTTCTTCAGTTCCATTTTGAACCTGCATATGAATAATTGATCATCTGATCCACAATCAACATCTGGTCTTTTTCTGACTTTTGATATTGAGGTTTTCCATTGTCTTTTTCCACAAATGTAATCAATTTGGCTCCTATATGTTCCATTTGGTGAATTCCATGTGTATAATTGCCGTTTATGTTGGTGAAAATGTATTTGCAATGAAAAGGTCAGTGGTCTGGCAAAATTCTATTATGTGATTGTTAGCATTGTTTCTATCACTGAAGCCATATTTTCCAACTACGGAAGCTTCTTGGTTTCCAACTTTTGCATTCAAGTCACTCCTAATTATCAGTGCATGCTGATTGCGTGTTTGATCAATTTCAGACTGCAGAAGCTTGTAAAAATCTCCTCATTCTTCATTTGTGGCCTTAGTGATGGGAGTGTAAATTTGAATAATAGTCATAATAAGTGATCTTCCTTGTAGGTGTTTGGATATAATTCTGTCACTGACAGCATTGTACTTCAGGACAGTACTTGAGATTTTTTTTTATGATGAATATAACCACACTTCTCTTTAACTTGTCATTCCTGGCAGAGTAGACCATATGATTATTTGCTTCAAAATGGCCAATACTAGTCCATTTTAGCTCAATGATGCCTAAAATTGTTGATATTTATGTGCTCCATTTCCCTTTTGATGAAACCTAATTTTCCTAGGGTCATTCTTCTCACATTGCACATTCCAATTATTAATGGATGTTTACAGTTTTTCTTTCTCATTTTAAGTTGTGCCACATCATAAATGGAGGTCCCTGGGGCTTTGCTCCATTCCTCATTAAGGTTGATTCTACATTGAGGAGGCAATTCTTCCCCAATTGCCTTTTGAATGACTTCTAACCTAGGGGACTCATTTTCTTGCACTATATCTGACAATGTTTCTCTGTTATTCACAGAGTGCTCAATGACTAATTGTTTCAGAAGTGGGTTAGCCATATGCTTCTCCCTAGTCTGTCTTAGGTTGGAAGCTCAGCTGAAACTGTCCACCATGGGTGACCCTGCTGGTATCTGTAATACTGGTGGTATAGCTTTCAGCATCATAGCAGCATGCGAGCCTTCACAGTACAGTGAACGGAATCATATTGGAGGACAGTAACATTACAGAAATGTAAAATCTATCTGTAGGTGACAGAAGTTAAAAGGGCTGTGATTTAATTTATTACTGGCAATTTCGGATATATAATTCTGATTAGAGTTCATGACAATAGTATAACACACCAGAAAACTTTGTAGTTTCTGTGGTATGTTAAGGAAGATAATATAGCCACTTCAAAAATCATTTCAAGGGCTGGTGTGGCTTCACACACATATAAACCCAGCACTTGGGAGGCAGGGGCAGGAGAATCGTGAGTTTGATTCCAGAGTGGACTGTATAGATACATAGCAAGACTTTATTTAAAAAAAAGATAAAAAGTCTTTAACTATAGTGAGGCTCATTGTAAAGAACACAGTGTGTAGATCTGGTTTACCAAAATGGAAGAACATAGTTTTTTCAGAGGAATCATGGGTGCCCGCGAAACAATATGTGGTGGCACATTTTATTCATGGGACAATGAGGCCTTTAGTAATAATATAGCCTTAGCTGCTATCTGTTTTCTTAAATAATTCAAAGCTGATAAAGTAAGCATAAAGAGTAGAATATTACTGTGGTAAAAGACAGAAGCTAGGCAGATTATACAATAATAAAATAGCTTTCCTTTGAATTGGAAAGGCAATAAAAAATAAGTCTAGAAACAAATAGCCATGCCTTGTGAGTGGCTTGAGTGTTCCTCAAGAGTCATTAAAATTAAAGGTATGGTCTTCAAATTAAGAGGTGTTGGAAGCTTTGAGAGATAGATATAAGTGGAATGTCTGTGGATCATTGGAGGTATGAAGACTTTGTTTTTGTTTTTGTTTTTTGCAATGTCTTTATTATTTCTGGTGAGAGGTTTGCTATAAAAGTCCTGTCCTTCTTGTGCTTTCTTTCTTCTGGTTCAAAATGTAATCATTTGCTTGCTCCTAGGGCCCTCCTGCTATTGGTGTGCACCATGAGATGATGCAGCTAAGAAATGAGCCAATGTCTGTGCTGCTATTTCAACTTTCACAATTGTATGCTAGATAAATCTTTTTCCTCATCAGTACCTTATGTCACATATTTTATTATAGTGACAAGGTAAGACAATTTCAGCAAAACTAGGGAAGCTTTGCTAAGATTTTGTCATATTTCATAATTTTCACATTCACCTATTATAAACAGGGACAAAAAACTTCACTTTTCAGTTGTTATCTTTCATTATGCTCATTCATAACCTGCAAAGTTTACTTTACAGTCTATCTCAGGCATCTTCAAGGCTAGAATTATTTTATAACAATACCAAAAGTTATTAATATATGATGCACTAATTGTTTCCATTCAAATGAGTCAATCAGCAAACACTTTAAATAGTCAGTTTATATTTCAACAGAATAAATGTTGATAGTTTCTCCCACAAAGGCTAACATTTTTGATAAGTCATCAAAAACTAATAGTTTGCACATGGATTTGTAGACAAAATGTTCATGCATGCACATAGTGAAACTCAGACATACACAAACACACATGAAACTCTTGTCTTTGAAACACATGAAATAAGAAGCAACTATATAGTTAAACTTCCATATCATTATTGCTCCTAAGTATAATCTCAATCACTTATATTGATTATACATTTTAATCAATGTAACTCATGATTAGTAGAATAATCAATTCATCATGGCTTGTCAAACACCAGCATGTCAGCTGACTTGGAGACCTTACAAAGGTACATAACATGACTTTCTATACCTATAAATGTTTACTGCACAACAATTTATGTGGTAAAATTGAATCTGTTTGTTAGCATGACTAAGAGAAACAACCACTTGAATGTGTTTTAACATTCTGTCTTACATTAAAAAAGATTGTAGCATCCAATGCTTATCTGTTGACCCAATGCCAGTCTAAAATTTTACATTATCTGAACACTTTGGAAATTATTTAAAGCACACATACTACAAAACATGATTACTGCTGAAGTTTTAATAAAACTATCAGAATAATGATTCAATGTAGTTGAGAATTATTTTTTATTTTTCATAATTGTATATTAAATATGATAAATCCTAACTTATTTAACAACTAACTTTAAATACATGTAGGAAAATCATGCCCAAATATAATACAAATGTACACTGTATTATGCTTAACATTGGTAAATCAGAGAAGGCATACCTGTTTTAATAAAACTAAAATTATTCAGTTAACCTTGTTTGCCAAAATTTTCCCTAATTTTTGTGAACCAAGATTCATAAGCTATTTCTGATTTAATTTTTATGAAAAATTAAATTTTATTCACAGCTTACTCAAGGTTTCAGAGATTAACTTTCCCTATATTTCTGGAAAAATTAATATTATTCACTTTCTATAACTATTTATTTATTTCCATAAGTTGATCTAAACAGAACCTTTTAAATTTAAGAACTTTTGTATTTTAAGTTATTAATTACCCTCTGGAAAGATGAAGATATTGTACAATCATGCAATGAAGAATAAGTACTTTTCAGGATAACAGACATAGAGACAAATATATCTAGAGAGAGAAATTATAACTTTAATTGGAAACGTCCATCATGAGTTGAGAGTAAATACATAGCTACAAAACAGTCATTTGTCTTAGTATCATTAAGCAATTTTCTTCCCAATGGGAATAGAATTCTTAAATAATTTTAAGCTTAAATGAAGGAATAGTAACAACAGAAAAGATATCCCATTCTCTGTCATCCAGCAGAGAAGATATATCTATAAATCATTAATCCAATCAATAGATTTTCTAAGTGGAAAATTAATGATTTCTAATTTTCCTAGATTCATACCTTGTACATTCCATGTTCCAATTATTAATAGATGTTTACAGTTGTTCTTCCTCTTTTTTTTTTTTTGTGGTACTGTGGGTTGAACCCAGGGCTTTGTGCTTGCATGCTTTGTAAGTGCTGTACCATTGAGCTGCACCCCCAGCCCATTTTTTTTTAATTCTTTTAAGTCACGGTCTTGTCAAATTACTTAGAATGTCTCTGGTCTCCAACTTTGATCCTCTTGCCTCCATCTCCTGAGCTTTGGGATTATAGGTGTGCACCATGGTACCTGGCTATTTCTCCTCATTTTGAGTCCTGCCACATCAGCAAATGGAGGTCCCTGGATCTTTACTCCATTTACATCAGCAAAGTAGACTCTACTTTGAGAATGCAACTCTTCCTCAGTAGTCTTTTGAGTGTCTTTCAAGGTGGGGCTCATTTTCTTACACTATATCTGACAGTGCTCCTTTGCTATTCATAGAGTTTTCAATGGCTGGTTGTTTCTGGAGTGGTCCACCAGGTCCTCTTCCCTAGTCTGTCTTAGTCTGGAAAGTCAGCTAAGACCTGTCCACCATGGGTGGCCCTGCTGGTATCTGAAATACTGGTGGCATAGCTTTCAGCATCATAGCAACAAGCAAGCCCCCACAGCATGATGAACTGACAGACATGTGGTGGGACAAAGAAGGAAATCAGCAAGAGTACACAGTATGAATTCCAATCCCTGCCTCTGTTAATTGTTTCTTTTGCTGTACAGAAGCTTTTTAATTTCATGTAATCCCATTTGTCTATTCTTGTTGCAATTTCTTGAGCAATTGGTGTCCTATAAAGGAAATATTTTCCTATGCCTATATGATGGATTGCATTACCTTTCTTGTCTTCTATAAGTTTTAAATTTTCTGGTTTTATGTTGAGATCTTTTATTCACTTTGAGTTACCTCTCATGCATATTGAGAGTTGTGGGTTGGTTTTCATTTTTCTGCATGGGGATGATGATGTTTCCTAGCACCATTTATTGAAAAGGCTATCCTTTTTCCATTTTACTTGCTTTGCTCCTTTGTCGAAAATAAGGTGTTATAGGTGTGTTGAGGTATTTCTGGTCTTCTATTCTTTTCCAGATGTCTTCAGGTCAATTTTTGTGAGAGTACCAAGCTGCTTTTGCCACCACTTACCTATAGTATAGGTTGAAGTTGGGGATTGTGATGCCACCTGCATTAGTTTTGCAATTTAAAAGTGTTTAGGCTATACATGGTCTTTTGTGGTTCCATATGAATTTTTGGATCACTTTTTCTATTTTTGTAAAGTCAGTCAGTGGAATTTTAATGGGGCAAAATTGCATTAAATCTATAAATTGCTTTTGGTAGGATAGCCATTTTCACTATATTAATTCTCCATATCCAGGAGCAGGGACAGTCTTTCCATTTTTCAGTGTCCTCTGCTATTTCTTTCTTTAATGTTTTGAAATTTTCCTTGTAGAGATCTGAAAGGTCTTTGGTTAGATTGATTCCAAGGTATTTAATTTTCTGGTGGACTATCATAAATGGTATTTTTCCTGAAATTTCCTTCTTTTCCTGTTTGGAATTGGTATAAAGAAAAGCTATTGATTTTTGTGTGCTGATTTTATATACTGCCACTTTGCTGAAGGAGTAATTAGTTCTAACAGTTTTCTGGTTGAGGTTTTGGGGTCTTTCAGGTAAAAGATCATTCATCAGCAAATAAGGATAATTTGACCTCTTCCTTGCCAATTTGTATCCCTTTGATTTCTTTCTCTTGTCTGATTGCCCTGGCCAGGACTTCAATTACTATGTTGAATAGAATAGGAGAGAGAGGACATCCTTGTCTTGTTCCAGATCTAAGAGGAAATGGTTTCAGTTTTTCTCCCTTTAATATAATGTTGGCTGTAGGTTTGTCATAAATGGCTTTTATGAAATTAAGGTATTTGCCTGTTATACCTGTCTTCTCCAGTGTTTTTAACATGAAAAGGTGTTGAACTTTGTCGAAGGCCTTTTCAACATCAATTGAGATGATCAAGTGGTGTTTGTTTGCCAGTTTCTTGATATGTTGGATTACATTAATTGACTTCCATATGTTGAACCAGCCTTGCATTTGTGGTATAAATCCCACTCGGTCATGGTGAATAATCTTTTTAATGTGCTACTGGATTCTGTTTGCCAGAATTTTATTAAATATTTTTGCATCTAGATTCATAAGGGGATGGGTCTGTAATTCCCTATCTTAGATGAATCTTTTCCTGGTTTAGGTATCATGGTGATGGTAGCTTCATAGAATGAATTTGGGAGTGTTCCCTCCTTTTCTATTTTTGGAATAATTTGAGGAAGACAGGTATTATATCTTCTTTGAAAGTTTGGTAAAATTCTACTGTGAATCAATCAGAACCTGGGCTCTTCTTTGTTGGGAGACTTTTATTACCTTTTCTATTTCTGCATATGTAATGAGGTTGTTAAGTCAGTTATGTTCTTTGGGGTTAGCTTTGTTAGGTCATACGTGTTAATAAATTTGTCCATTTGTTCTGCATTTTCATAGTTTTGGGAATACAATTTCTCGTAGTAATCCCTGATGGTTTTTTATATTTCATTGTAGTCGGTGGTTATGGACACATTTTCTTTCATTCTCCGTACTATGTTAGTTTTTTCCTTTTTCTTTTTGATGAGATTGGCAGGGCAGTGTCTATTTTATTAATCTTTTCAAAGAACCACCTCTTAGTCTTATTAATTTTTTGAATTATCTCTTTGGATTCTAATTGAGATATTTCTCCCTTTATTTTTGTAATTTCCTTTTTGGTGTTCATTTTTGTTGTTGTTGTTTGTTGTTGTTGTTGGATTTCTAGTGTCTTAAGATGCATCATTAGGCCATTTATTCGGCTCTTCTTTACTTTATTGGTGAAGGCACTTAATTCTATACAATTCCCTCCTAAAACTGCCTTTGTTGTGTCCCATCTGTTTTGGTAGGATGTGTTTTCATCATCATTTGATTGCAGGAACTTTTTAAATTCCATTTTTATTTCATCAACAACCCATTGGTCACTCAGCAGGGAATTATTCAGCCTCCATGAGTTTGTAAAGCTTCTGGGATTATTTTTGCTCTTGAGCTCCAATTTTACCCCATTATGGTCTGATAAGGAATAGGAGATAATTTCTACTTTTTTGTATTTGTTGAGGGAGTTCTTATGGATTAGAATATGATCTATCCTAGAAAACGTTCCATGTCAAGCTGAGAATATGTCTTCCTCATTGTGCAGGTAAAATATTCTGTATATATCTGTGAGATCCAACTGGTTTCAGGTTGAGATTAGACCGGATGTTTCTCTCTTGATTTTTCATTTTGATGACCTGTCTCTTGACAAAAGTGCGGTATTGAAGTTTCCCATTATTATTGTTTCTTGTCCAATAAACTTCTTTATATTCCATAAAGTTTGTCTTATAAAGCTAGGTGCCCCTGTGTTTGGGGCATAAATATTTAGGAGCCTTATTTGTTCCTGATTGATTATTCCTTTTATTAAAATGCAGTGTCCTTCTGTGTCTCTTCTAACTAGTTTTGGATTGATATTTAATCTATCTGATATTAGAATTGCAACACCTGCTTTTTTTTTTTTGTTTCCCCTCTGCTGGGTATACTCTTTTCCAGCCCTTAATTCTCAGCTATTGCAGTCTTTGTGAGTTAGAAGAGTTTCTTGAATACTACATATTGAAGGTTTGTGTTTTTTCATCCAATTAGCCAATCTCTGTCTCTTAATTGGTGAGTTAAGACCATTTACTTCAATAGTGATTATTGAGTAGTATTTATTGTTATGTATCCAATCATTACCTTTACTGGTTTATGAATCATGCTTGCTTTGTTCCTTTCTTGGGTGGCACTCATCTCAGCTAACTAAGTCTTTGATTTGATCTCCACCCCAAAGCCTACAGCATGGAGGGAATATGGCTGCTAGCATGGATCTTTATTGCAGGACTTTCTGTCCACTTTGGACTCACTTGGGAGGTCCAGATCCCATTATGGATTCGTCACTTCCCCGGCTGTAGCAAGAGGGATGATATCCAACCACCCTGGGGGCAATCTTTAGCATGTCGGTCCATGCACAGCAATTGCCCTGGAAACTGCTCTGGGACTAATTGTGCCTCTGCATGCTGTTTGCAGAATCGGCACACTCTGCCTGCATTGGACTCAGTCGCCTCTGCAGACCCCATCCTACTCCAAAATGCAGTGGGATGTCATAGAATCACCTCTGGGTGTCTGGGATCTGGGTGTATGTGTGCCTGTATGTCTGTGAAAATTGTATCTGCACGACTGTCCTGCCACAACAGGAGGGAGGGAGTTGCGCTGTGGCTCTGGTCATGTTCTGCTGGCACCAGTTTCCCAGGCCTCTCTGCGATCACTCCCAGCACCCTCACATATCAACTCTTATGGATCTGGTCCCTATTTTCTTGCAGGAGTGTCCTACACCAGCCCAGTGACTCTGGCTGCATAGCGTGCACCACTAGGGATGGTGATTCTGTGTGCCACCTCAAACTGATTCACTAGGAGCTTGTAGTCTGTGTCCCATGTGCAGGGTGACAGTGTGATGCCAAGGTTGCACTCTGTTTTGGGTGTGTGGATGTGTGCACGATGTCCCCTCTGAGTCTCCAGGATTCTATCCATCCTCTGCGAGATGGCAAAATGGCAAAATGGCGACCCAGCTGTTCTCCTCCAAGTAAGTCCTCAGGAGCCAGATCCTTGCTCTCAATGTTCATCTAGTTTCCTCCACTGTCTCCCAATCTAAACTCTCACTGTTTCTATCTAGTCAATGTGAGCTCCAAACCCTTAATCAAGACTTTGCTCTACTCCAGGACAGATTGTTGTTGTTGTTAGGTGCCGTTGAGTCGAGTCCGACTCATAGCGACCCTATGTACAGCAGATCGAAACACTTGCCGATTCTGTGCCAGGCAAATAATCTTATTTATGTTTAAGCCCATTGTGGCAGACACTGTGTCAATCCATCTGGTGGAGGGTTTTCCTCTTTTGCATTGACCTGCCACTCTTCCAAACATGATGTCCTTCTCCAGGGATTGTTCTCTCCTGACTACATGTCCGAAATATGTAAGACAGCAGTTTGGCCATTTTTGCTTCCAAGGATTACTCTGGTTGTACTTCTTCTAGGACAGATTTGTTGGGTTTTTTGGCAGTCCGTGGTATATTCAATAGACGTCTCCAGCACCACAATTCAAAAGCATCAATTCTTTTCTGTCTCTCTTGTTCAATGTCCAGCTTTCACAACCATATGATGCCACTGAAAATATCATGGCATGAGTCAGACGCACCTTCATCTTCAATGTGACATCTTTGCTTTACAATACTCTAAAGAGATCTTTTGCCACAGCTCTTCCTAGAGAAATGTTTCTTTTGATTTCTTGACTATTGCTTCCACGGATGTTGATTATAGAGCCAAGCAAAGCAAAATCTTGGACAACCTCATTCTTTTCTCCATTTATTGTGAAGTTGCATGCTAACCCAGTCATAAGGATTTTTGTTTTGTTGATGTTTAGTTGTAACCCACATTGAAGGCTATGATCGTTGATCTTCATCAGTAAATGTTTTAAATCCTCTTCACTTTCAGCAAGCAGAGTGATGTCATCTGCATAACGCTGGTTGTTAATGAGTCTTCCTCCAATCTTGATGCCACGTTCTTCCTCAAAAAGTCCAGCTTCTTGGATTATTTGCTCAGCATATAAATTGAAGAGATAGGGTGAAAGTATACAGCCCTGATGCACACCTTTCTCAACTTTAAACCACTCAGTGTTTCCTTGTTCTACTCAAACAACTGCCTCCTGGTTCATGTACAGATTTCTCATGAGCACAATTAGGTGTTCTGGTATTCCCATTTTCTGAAGTGTTATCCATAATTTGTTATGATCCACACAATCAAATGCTTTTGCATAGTCAATAAAACATAGATAGACATCTTTTTGATATTCTCTGCTTTCAGCTAATATCCACCTGACATCAGCAATGATG
>VMDO01025290.1:0-28542 GCA_007922755.1 Pedetes capensis
CAGGATACAAAATCAATATACATAAATCAGTAGCTTTTCTATAAAGCAATAACCACCAGGTAGAGAAAGAAACCAAAAAACCAATCCCATTCACAATTCCTTCAAAAAAATAATAAAATACCTGGGATAAACCTAATTAAGGAGGTGAAAGACTTCTACAATGAAAACTTTAAAACCCTAAAGAAAGAAATTGAAGAAGACACCAGAAAATGGAAAGATCTCTCATACTAATGAATTGGAAGAATAGTGAAAATGGCTATATTACTGAAAGCAATCTTCAGATTTAATGCTATACTCATCAACATCTCAATGACATTCTTCACAGAAGTAGAGAAAAAACCCTAAAATTCATATGGAAGCACAAAAGATCCAAAATCACTAAAGCAATCCCGAGTAGAAAGAACAAAGCAGGAGGCATCACAATTCATGATTTCAAATTATACTACAAAGCTATAGTAACAAAATCAGCACAGTACTGGCAAAAAACCAGACATATAAACCAATGGAACAGAATATAGGATCCATAAATAAACCCATGCAGCTATAGCCACCTGATATTTGACAAAGGTATCAAAAATATAAGTTGAAGATAAGACACCCTCTTCAACAAATGGTGCTGGGAGAACTGGATGTCATCATGTAGAAGACTGAAACTAGATCCCTCTTTTTCACTTTATACAAAAACCAGTTCAAAATGGATCTAAGACCTTAATGCAAAACCTGAAAGTCTGAAACTGCTGAGGAAAACATAGGGAAAACACTTCAGGACAAAGGCATGGGCAAGGGCTTTCTGAATAGGACCCCAATAGCTCAAGAAACAATAGTAAGAACATACAAATGGGATTGCGTGAAATTAAAAAAATTTTTGCTTTTGCATAGCAAAGAACACAATCATTAGAGTGAAGAGACAGCCTATAGAGTGGGAGGAAATCTTTGCCAGATACACTTCAGATAGGGAATTAACATCTAGAATATATAAAGACCTCAATAAATTAAACACCAATAAAGCAAAGTATCCAATCAAAGAATGAGAAAAGAACTGAATAGAGACTTCTAAAAAGAAGAATACAAATGGCCAACAATCATATGAAAAAATGTTCAACATCCTTAGCCATTAGGAAAATGCAAATCAAAACTACATTGAGATACTATTTCACCCCATTCAAAATTGCTAGCATCAACAAAACAAACAACAAATTCTGGTGAGGCAAAGGGGAGAAAGGAACCCTTATACATTGCTGGTGGGAATCCAGGTTGATGTAGCCACTATGGAAATCAGAATGGAGGTATCTCAAAAAACTAAAAATAGAACTACCATATGACCCAGCTAAACTACTCCTGAGTATATATCTGAAGGAATACCACAACATACCACAGAGATACCTGCTTATCCATGTTTATTGTGGCATTATTCAAGATAGCCAAGATATGGAATCAACCTATGTGCCCATCAACAGATGAGTAGAAAGGGAAATTGTGATATATCTACACTATGGAGTTTTATTCAACCATAAAGAAAGACAAAATTATGGCATTTGCTGGAAAACAGATGGAACTAGAGATCATCATTTTAAGTGAAATAAGCCAGACCAGGCCTGCAGCCCTAGAACTGTGGCATCTGATCCCATCAGATCTCGGAAGCTAAGCAGGGCTGGGCCTGATTAGTACTTGGATGGGAGATTGCTTGGGAACACCAGATACTGTAGGTTTAGGAGAAGGATCTTGCAACCCACTCCCACAAATCAATCGGCCATTGAAAACCCTATGAATAGCAGAGAAGCACTGACAATAATGTTTCTCCTGTTGTACATAGGGTAGCTATGAGTCAGACACCAACTCGATGGCAACAACAAACAACAACAAAGCCAGACGCAGAAAGACAAATATCAAGTTTTCTCTCACATGTGGATGTTAGACTTCAGTATATACTCAATATTAAAATATACAGGTCATGAAAGTAGAAGACACCTATGTAGGCAAAGATAATGGATGAAAGAAAAGGGTGAGGGGGCAAGAAAGAGTTATGAGAAAAAGAAAGGAAATATCACATATTTTGCCCTTATGACAAAAGTGGGAGATAGATATATATATAGATATACACAAACAAGACATTTTAGAATGTATCAATAATGGTAGACATTTATAAGGTATCCTATGATTTTTTTAAAAATTGCATATAGTGGGATTTGTTAGGGGACTTTCATAGTTCCTGTAGTTTGCACTTGTTCTCTTCTTCATTTCTCTGTTATATTGCTTCCCCTCCTTGTCCTAACTTCCTCTCCCTCCTCATGTTGAGTCTCCTTGTGTTTTCTAATCTTCGATATAAACATAATAATTGTTCTATAATAGTATGATTGTAAGATCTCAATATTCCTTTTGGACAAATTCCTAACTTTAATATAGTAGCGATGTTATTCCCTCACGTGTCTGTCAGCTTGTCATGCTCTGGGGGCTTGCATGTTACTGTGATGAATGCTATGCCACTGTTATTTCAGAAATCAGTAGGGCCATCCACGGTGGACAGGTTTCAGCTGAGTTTCACACTAAAACAGACTAGGGAGAAGGACTAGGCAATCTACTCCTGAAACAATTAGCCATTGAAAACCCTATGATTAGCAGAGAAGAACTGTCAAATATACTGCCAGAAATGAGCCCACTAGACTGAAAGGCATTCAAGAAATGACAGGGGAAGAGTTGCCTCCTCCAAGTGGACTTGACCTTAATGACAGGAACGGAGTAAAATGCCTGAGACCTCCATTTTCTGATGTGGCATGACTCAAAATGAGAAGAAACATAGTGTCTGTAACATTGGGCTCAAACATAAAGAGATCATGTGCATGGCACAATGTTGGGTAGTACTTCATTCTGTTGTACTTACAGTCATTATGAATTAGATACAACTCGACAGTACCCAACAACAACAGTGATGTTATTATCAATGTCATTCTCTCTCTCTCTCTCTCTCTCTCTCTCTCTCTCTCTCTATATATATATATATATATATATATATATATATATATATATATATATATAGTGTTTTAACTGAATTAGGGATTACAGATCATTTTAAATACTACATATATCATGACTTATATATTAAAATTATACTATTTTTATCTAAAGCCTGGGGTTTAGCTCAGTGGGTATGTTCTCTAAGGCCCTGGGTTCAATCCCCAGCACCATAAAAATGGGAGAAGGACCTGGTAGCCCAATTCTGAAACAATCCTGAAACAATCAGCCTTTGAAAATCCTATGAATAGCAGAGAAGGACTGACATAGAGCCAGGCACAGCACAATGTCGGAGAGTGGTTCTTTCTGTTGAACATAGGGTCACTATGAATCAGACCCAACACCACGGCACCTAACGACGACAACATTTCTGTCTAAAGAAAAAATTTACTACCAAATGCTTACAGGAGACTATTAGTCTGACATGGTCCACATGCTTTTTAATTGATCCCATAGGTATAAATATAAGTCAGCATGATTTTAGTGTCTATTTAGTGTCTTTCATTTTATCGAATTAGAAATGCCACATTTACAAAACAAATACACAACAGTGGTGTAGCCACCCAAAGATCATGATAGCTCATCAGTTAAAGCTTGTATATAAATTTCCTCTTTTGAAGAAAGTTAAATCCAATTCTTTTTTTTTTTTTTTTTTTTTTTTTGGCACTGGGGGTTGAACCCAGGGCCTCGCTCTTGCATGCTCTGCAAGTGCTGGACCACTGAGCTGTGCCCCCAGCCCATTTTTTTTCTACTTTTTTGAGACAGGGTCTCACTAAGTTATGCAGACTGCCTCTGGTCTCGAACTTGTGATCCTCCCATCTCCACCTCCCAAGCCGCTGGAATTACAGGCATGCACCACCGTGCCCAGCTTTTAGATCCAATTCTTCATCAAATAGAGCTGGTGGAGGTTGTCAGAGGTCTTCCAATATAGATACCCAACCCAATGGCCAGCAAATGAGACAGCAAGCAGCAGAGATGGAAGGAAAACCTTTAGAAATTCTGAAAAACTCACCCCTTTCTTTATAATGCATGTGTTTCTCAGGCCAAGAGTGGCTGTGAGGTTTGGGTGTTTAAAAGGGAACTCTTGTTGTGGGGGGTGATTTTCTAGCCAACTTGACCAATCCCCTATCCAATCTGTATTTTTCTTTAAGATACTTTCAACTTCTTTCCTTCTCTCAATATAATTCTCCTCAGATTGAGAGTTGGTTTTTTTCACCAATGCTACTAGTCTGTTTCAGAAACTATTAGCATCTTGTGATATCTGTGGTCTAGGTGGGCTGTCACAGTGAGGACTCTTGGGGATACTCTGTCCAGATTCATGATGGGCATCCAGCAGTATTTTTTTTTTTCATGTCACCATAAGTAGAAAGTGAGGCTGGAATACTCCACCCCTTCCTATGACTGCTAAAGCACAATTATATCCAGGGCCCCCACCAGGCTTTCCTGCAGCAAGTCACCCAGCTCTGCCACATTGTTCTTGTTGTTAGGTGCCATGGAGTCAGGTCCAACTCATAACAACCCTATGTATAACAGAACGAAACCCTTCCTGAGTGTGCCTGTTTCACCAGGCATGTGACCTTTTATATGTTTCAGCCCCCAAATAATCAGCCATTGAAAACCCTAGAAAGGTAGCTATAGGTCAGACCTGATTTGATGGCACCTAACACTGGGATTTAGCTCAGTGGGCAGAGCACTGCGCTGCAGTCTCTGAGGTCCCGAGTTCAATTCCCAGCACCGTAAAAATGGGAGAAGGGCCTGGCAATCCACTCCCAAGGCAATCCCGAAACTGTCAGCCATTGAAAGCCCTATGAGGGTCGCTATGAGTTGGATATTGACTCGACGGCTCCTAACAACAATAACAAAGCCCATTGCCACAGCCACTGTGCTAATCCATCTAGTTGAGACTTCCTTTTTTTTTTTTCATTGACCCATCACTCTCCCAAACATGATGTCCTTCTCCAGGGATTTGTCCTTCCTGACAACATGTACAAAATTCATTAAGACACAGTCTAACTGTCTTGCTTCCAGAAAGCACTATGGTTGTACTTCTTCCAAGACAGATCTGCTGGTTCTTTTGGCAGTCTATGGTATATTCGATATTTGTCTCCAGCACCATAATTCAAGTATGTCTCAAAGAAGCACAGAATTACAGAGAAGGCAAAATGTAAAGGCCATATATATATATATATATATGTATATATATATATATATTACTCCAAGCATAGCTTATTGTTATTTTAACATTTACAGCATTCAAAATGTCTCCCAAAATTAACATCTCTATGCAGACAGTCCTCATGGCTGTCTTCTTGGCAATTGTGTCAAAGTTCTCTACCCTCAGCTGGTGAAATTCAAATGAGATCTTGGGGTGAAAGCTCTTTCCCTTTCCATGTCCCCCAAACTTCCCTATCTTTCTATTCTGCCTCATTTCCCCACTCTAAGACTTTGATCCCTTATTCAAAGGGCTGATGAAGGCCAAAGGTCTGCCTTCTGAAGTTTCTTCGATGTTGTGAAAGGATACAGACCCTACCTATCCAGGGATCAAGTCTCAACCTCCCTGATCTTAAGGGGAACATGGGAACATGGAAAGGTTTGAGCTTGATGGTTGGAGGATCAGGGTTTGTTAGGAAGAAGTCAAGCTGTGGTTTTCTTCTTGCTTGAAGAGAAGCTTTAGATCTTCTAATGGTTTTCAGGTATAAGCAACTTTGTCTAACACAGGATGCTCTTGAGGCTGTGGAGACTCAAAAGACAGGTTTTATTCTGGATAAATGGAACCAGGAGGACTACCCATGCAGTTTTATTGCAGTAGGTGTGCTCAAAATGACCTGATACAGGCCCTTCCATCTGGGAAGAAGCTGATCCGATGGGGAGTCCTTCTTCTAGGTCTTTAGCAATATATGGTCTCTCTGCTGAATATTTGGCTCACAAGCCTTATTATTATGAGTTGGGAGAATTTTATTACCATATTCTATCAAGGCTTTCTTTACCTGTCTTAAATTGAACATATACTTTATCATTTCTTGAGTCTTTGGCTCAATTATGGGTTAAGGAGGCTTTTGTGGTTATTCTGATCCTTAATCAGGCTATTGGGAGCAAGTGCAACTATGTCTCTTAAGTCTCTTTACATAGTTTGGCTAACGCAGTCATGATATGTACATGTGCTCTTTCGCTTTTTCCTGAAGACTGAGGATGCCAGGAGGAATGGAGATAATAGATTATGCCTGATGCCTGTGAGACTTCTTCGTATGGCTTTTATATTTCATTATTCTATTTCAACATTTTCTATTTGTTTCTTTATAATTTTTTTATTTTTTAACCTAATGCATTTGTTATACACTGAGAAACATTAGATCCATAGGCTCACAAGATTTTCAAAGAGTTTTATCACACAAAGAAAGGTTAGGAAATTCTTCTGGTGGAACCAGGAGACAACAACAAACAAATTCAAACAGCTTTGTCTGTAACCATCAAACAGAAAAAAAAGAAACAGAAAAAAAATCACCTTAATGGAACATCATACAACAGAGAGGTAATGGATTATTGCAATTGCATTAATGTGATTTTCAAAAGCCTAAAGTAAGAATCATGGAAAAAAGTGATTACAAAAGTCTCATTCCATTTAAAGAATAACCATAAATAGGCAAACCAAATCAATATAAAGTTAGAAGTTATATACAAAGGTAGTTGAGTTTTTAGAGAAAATCAATGTAATTATTAATCTAAAAGTCACAGAGTGTGGTAAGGAAGAGAATGTGACCAAGAAAGAAAACGTTTTGAGCTTCTGAGTGGCTGGCAATACCCTATTTCTTATGCCTGGTGGCAGGAAGACAGTCATCCACAATTAAGGACTCGGGGAGAAAGAGATTTTGAATCTATGAAACACAAAGAGAATACTATTTCTAAAGAGAAAGAGAGAAACAAAAAAGGAAAAAAGACATTCTGGGAAAAGGTAAAAGAAGAGGTTTGGGAGATAAATTCTATACAATGAAATTTAACATTTGCACAAATGGGATAAAAGATAAAATAAGCACTTCTCCCAGAGAATCCTCCAAACACACACACACACACACACACACACACACACACACACGGTTTTTTGAAATGAGAAGAAAAGAAAGAAAGATCAGGTCCCAAAGTTAGAATAGCATAAACTCCAGAAAGAGACAAGGAAAGAAAAATCTAAGAAACAAAATAAATGTTTCAAAATTTAAGATACCCAGGGGGTAAGGGAAGAGCTGGAAGGTAGAACACTTGCCTGACATGTGCAAGAGGCCCTGGGTTCAGTCAGTCCCAAGCACCTGAGAGAGAGAGAGAGACAGAGACAGAGACAGAGACAGAGACAGAGACAGAGACAGAGACACAGAGACAGACAGGGAGATATTTCCACATCAAGAGGATCTACTGGGTAAGGAACAATGGATGATAAAAGACCTACTCCCAAGAATATCTTTGTGAAATTTCAAAGCATCATAGATAAAGAGAAAAACACAAAAGCTTTCAGAGAGAAAAACAAGTTACATAAAAAGAATTGCAAAGCAGAATGGCATGAATTTCTCACTATAAGCTATAATACAATAGAGCATTGCCTTCGAAAATAAATGGGGAAAAATGATTTCCAAGGCACAATTTTATGCCCATCTGAGCTATAAAGTAAAAGAGTTGTAAAACAAAGACATTTCTTAAAGATGCAAGTCTCGGAAGTTTAATTACCATAGTCCCTCTCCTAAAATTAGAAGTTGAAAAATATATATGCAAGGTCCTGGAAACAAGGTATCCAATGCAAGGCAAATGATATTCCCCAGAGTATCAGTGAAAGGAGATCCCAGAATCACTGCCATGCCATCTTATAGAGCAACTGGTTCACACACTAGAGCAAGAGAACTAGGAAAGGATAACTTTTTAGAAGATGAAACAAACTCTTTACTTATATTGAAAGCAAAGAATCTGGTGATTCATAAGTGTCAGGAATAAGGAAAACAATAAAAACAAGTGAGAGAGGGAAAAAATAGTCACACTTCTGAAAGAGGATAATTGGAGAGACATAGGAGTAAAGGAGCCCTCTTCTCAGGATCTGGTTTAAAAGTCTTTAGCAATATATGGTCTCTCTGCTGAATATTTGGCTCACAAGCCTTATTATTATGAGTTGGGAGCATTTTATTACCATATTCTATCAAGGCTTTCTTTACCTGTCCTAAATTGAACATATACTTTATCATTTCTTGAGTCTTTGGCTCAATTATGGGTTAAAGAGGCTTTTGTCGTTATTCTGATCCTTAATCAGGCTATTGGGAGCATGTCAGAATGAATCACATTAAGGTGTACATTAAAAATGTCCAATTAAAAAAAAAAAAAGTCTTGCAGGCCAAAAATCAAGGCCTCTGACATAATTACTAAGAAAACCACTATGAGTGTGAAGTAACTAGTTTACCCATTAGCAGGCAATATGGAGGAAAAAGGGATTGAAAATGGCTCCTGAGGTTCCACCATGAGGAATGAACCCAATGAGTCTCTGAGAACATTGGAAGGGCATATTCCAAAGGGTCCCACTCCCTATCCAAGCTACTGAGCCATTTACAAAACAAAGACTGGACACCCAGGTCACACTAGGAGCCCAGAGCTGGGATCCCAGGGCCATGTCACACTGGCCATGCCCTAGTTTGAGTAAAACTAAAGGGAACATTGACCCATGCTCTTTTCTCCCACAAGCTCTTTCTCCTATTCTTTTCTCTCTGTTGCTCTACTCTTCTCTTCCTTCCACCAACCACACACATATCTCTCCCTTCTCTTGGGCCTGCCATCTTCTCTGTCTCCAAAGTACCTCATGTCGAGTCACCCAGGGAACACAGGTTTTTTTCCAATTTCCTTTCTGTCAGGTTCTTCCTGGGGTCTCGGTCTCTCTCTCTCTCTCTCTCTCTCTCTCTCTCTCTCTCTCTCTCTCTGTTGTGGTGGAAGCAAGAGGTGGGTGGCTGACCCTGCACCCGGGGGCAAGGCTGTGGCTAGAGAACAGAGCGTCACACACAGGAGAGAAGGACAGGTTTATTCACAAAGGAAGGGAAAGGAATGGAGGATTAGGCAGAGGGGAAAGAGGAGTGGGAGAAGGAAGTGCCCAGCTGCTGTCTCTGCCGCTGGGGCAGAGCCTCCTGGGTGTCTTTGCTCTTCCAACTTGCAGCTTTGCCACTTCCTGGGGCCCAGAGCTTGATTCCTGGAGTCTTGTCTCATGAAGCTTTTGGTCCATGTAGGATATCCAGCATTGGAGAGGTCAGGGCCAGATAGAGGTGGCAGGTGGGTTGAAGTATGATGAAAGCAGTTTGGAGGAAGGTTGAAGGCTAGGCTAGGCCGACGAGTAAAGGGGCCTTGGGTTCCTTAGCTTGGGTTCCTGGGTTCCTTAACTTGGGCTCCTAAGGAACCTCAAGGACCTGGTGAGCTTATCTTAGATGGTGTTCATAATGGGTGCTGAACTCTGAACTCCAGAGTTTATATGGCCTGATAGCCAGCCAATCAGAGGAACAGGGTTGGATCAGAAATGACCAATCAGGCACCAACGAGGCTTTAGATGCTACCATACCTTGGGTGCCATCTTGGCCCATTCTATGGGAGCAGGGAAGAGTGAGATACCTGGATGTATAGCGAAGATGACCCGTTGCTATCTTGCCCTGTAGGATTCCAAGCAGGCTAGATGAGTTCCTGGGACTGGCCATGTTTGGGGTACTCTCTATCCCCCTGGGAATCCCAACACCTTTCTAGGGCTAGCTAAGCTTCTCCAGGTGCTTCAGATTTGCTTGTAATTCCTTAAAGATACACTATTGTTATCAGGCAGATGCAGGAAGCATGGGTAGGTGGGTCCAGGGGATGGGTCCAGGAAACTGGCACCAAACCCTCAGTCCTTGTACTCAGCATATGCAAGAATTTATACCCAACACAGAAGTTATAGTAAAGAGTATAGGCTTATTAAAGATATAAGGAATATCTTTATTCCTTATATTTTTAATATTCCTTATAAGGAATTATTCTTTAAGGAATAATTACAGGGAAAACTGAGGAACCTGGAAAAACATAGGTTGATTGCAAAGGAACTTGGAAAAATTTGTGTTCCCTGGGTGAACTGGCATAAGGATGTTTCTATTCCCCAGGAGAAGGTAAAGAAGCCAGAGAACAGGAGAGTTAAGCAGCCTTTTAGAAAGAATAATGCCTTGGATAAACAGAGAAGATGGCAGACATTAAAGGAAGGAGAGGCAAGCACATGATTGCTGGAGAAAGAAGAGTGGGTTGGAAGGGAAAGGAAGAGGGAGGAGTAAGGAAGAGAGACTGGGCACAAGTTCCCTCTAGTTTTATTCAAACTAGGGCATGCCCAATGTGACACCAGCTCTGAGTACCCTGTGTGATTTGAGCCTAGGGTCTCTGTTTTGTAAATGGATTAAGGGCTTGGGTAAAGTGTGGCACCCATGTGAAAATGTCCTTTCAGTGTCCTCAGAGACAAATGTGGCTCTTCCATCATGGCAGAATGGCAGATGCCATTTTCAATACTCTTTTCTCTGTATCACCTACTAATGCATAAGCTATTTACCGAACACTATCTTTAATAAGCCTATTCTATACTCTCTACTGCCTGCAGCTGTAGCCATGTGGCACCCAATCTGGTCAGATCTCAGACTAAGCAGGGTCAGGCCTGGTTAGTATTTGGATGGAAGACTGCCTGGGAACACCAGATACTGTAGGCTTGGAAGAAGGATCCAGCAACCCACTCCCAAAAA
The DNA here is from genome assembly GCA_007922755.1 of Pedetes capensis. Classification (NCBI taxonomy): domain Eukaryota; kingdom Metazoa; phylum Chordata; class Mammalia; order Rodentia; family Pedetidae; genus Pedetes; species Pedetes capensis. Next base: position 10,761 of record VMDO01025290.1, read on the forward strand.
TCAATCGGTCATTGAAAACCCTATGAATAGCAGAGAAGCACTGACAATAGTGTTTCTCCTGTTGTACATAGGGTTGCTATGAGTTGGATACTGACTCCATGGTGCCTAACAACAACAACATACTCTCTACTATAACTTCTGTGTCAGGTATAAATTCTTTTATATGCCAAATACAAGGACTGAGGTTTTGCTGTCAGATTCCCAGACCCATGCTCCAGATCCACCTACCCATGTCTTCCAGATAACATGAGTATTGCCTGCATAGAGATACTATTTTGAGAAATATTTTAAATGAAAAATAAAATGTTAAAATAGCTACCCTTAAAAGTAAAAATGTAAGCAACATTCAAATCTAACCTTGCCTTCCCCTCTGTAATTCTGTGCTCTTCTGAGAATGTTACAAACAAGACTGAGGACCACGTTTATAATCAAGGACTCCTTTGGTCATTTTTGATATATGCATCTTAATAGCACCTGTTCCTTATCTATAAACCTAAACAATGCACTGCCTAAGCCTCCTTAAGGGCTGGGATTTAGCTCAGTTGGTAGAGTGCTGCTCTGCAGTCTCTGAGGTCCTGAGTTTGATTCCCAGCACGGCAAAAATGGGAGAAGGGCATGGCAATCCATTCCCAAGGCTATCCCCAAACAACCAACCATTGAAAACCCTGTGTAAGGGTCACTATGAGTTGGACACGACTTGAGGCCACCTAACAGCAACAAGCCTCCTTACGGTCTCACTCTACTCCTAACAACAACAAGCCTCCTTATGGTCTCACTCTACTACAGAGGAGCTGTTTAGATGAAAGAATACCAAAAGTTTCTATCTTATTTGATACCACCTCTTGAAAGCTTATATCTTATCACACCCTTCTCTAGTCCCCAAACCTAAAAATTCATCCACAGAAGCGGAAGTCTTTTAGGATAAAGAAGGATAAAAGAACCAGTTCATTGTTCTTTCTTAACATGTTGGATTTAATTGTAAATTACATCCTTTTGGAGCAATTTAACTTCAAAAAACACAAAATCACATGTACATCCATTGTAAAGACACACAAGCTCTCTTTATATACCTGCTCTGAAGTGTGTACTATCTCTTTCCTTTTATCTGATAAACTTTAACTCTGCTTCATTCTCTGCCTCATCCTAGAATTCTTTCCTATGAGCAAGACAAGGACCCTGCATCTCCCCTGAGTGGAGGTCCCTGGAAGAGGAACTCTTCAGGGCTGGTGGTAACATTGGGGTATAGCACCCCTCACTGCCACTGACACTTCTACTATTATTATAGCAATGTTTTAAACTTGCAGATGATTTCTCATGTAAAAGAAACCTAAAGGCCAGGTGCAGTGGCTCACACCTGTAATCCTGGCAACTAGGGAGGCGGATGGAGGAGGTTTGCAGGTTGGGCACCAGAGACAGCCTGTATAACTTCATGAAACCCTGTGTCAAGGTAATTAAAAAAGGGTAGACTGCTTACAAACTTTGAGACAGGCCCTAGGTTCAATTCTCAAAGACCACACAAACACGCGCACGCCAAAGAAGGGCAGTACAGGGCTCCTAGTGTGGTGTACTATGGTGTCAGAAACTACTCTGCTTCTCTCTTATTCTATCATCAACAGCACATGCCTTCCACCTCAAAGTCCATGGACTCAAGCCACCACAGCCACATTCCAGCAAACAGATGAGGAAGAAATAAAGAAGGAAATAACCTCCCTCACCTTTACCCCTTTGGATGATTTACAGGTCATTAAGGTACTGACATGGGAGAAGGACATGGCAATCCACTCCCTAGGTAATCCTGAAACAATCAGCCATTGAAAACCTTATAAGGGTTGCTATGAGTTGGACTTGACTCAATGGCACCCAGCAACAGCAGCAGCAACAACAACAACAATGTACTGACATTTCCCACTGGCCAAAACTCAGGCCTCAGCAGTCCACAGCCATACCACCCTGGTGTCTGATCTTGTCAGATCTAGTAAGCTAAGCAGGTTCCAGCCTGGTTAGTACTTGGATGGGAGACCACCTGGGAATACCAGGTCCTGTAGGCTTAGGAGAAGGACCAGTGACCCACTCCCAAAAAAACAATCAGCCATCAAAAACCCTATGAATAGCAGAGAAGCACTGACGTAGTATTGGGAATAGCACAATGTCAAGTAGTATTTCTTCTGCTGAACATAGGGTCACTATGAGTCGGACCAACTACATGGTGTCTAAGAACAACTCAGTCACATGACAGCACCAAATTAAGAGTTCTATTACTAATTATTTTAAAAGATGAGAGGGAAGAATGGATATTGACAAATAGCTAGCAGTCTCTGTTCTCTCTCTCCAGCACTTTCTATTCTCTATATTCTGTATTTTTCTTCATACAATTTATTACCATAATCTCTGATAGACACCTGACCTTCAATATTTCCAGGGGATTGGATCCAGGACTCAATGTGAATACCAAAATACACAATATAAAATGCCATAGGCTTTGTATATAACACACTCTTCTTTCTGTAGCTTTATACTATCTCTAGATACTTGTGATACACAACTAAATGTAAATGTTATATAAATAATTATATTATGTTGCTTAGGGAATAATGACAAGAGAAAAGTTCATATATACTCAGTACAGATCATTTTTTTCCCAATATTTTCCTTCCATCATTGGTTGAATCTTCAGATGCTGTCTCAAATACACAGAGCTGACTGTATTTTCTTTTCCATTATCTATTTCATGCAAACTGTAAGTCTGGAAAAGAAAGGAACTATGCCTTTTTTTTCACCTCTGTATCTGTTTCTGGGAAAGTGCCTGGAGCATAGAAGAAATTTAAGAAGCACTGGTTGAATGAATCAATGAATAGTTAATTTGTGGGTTAAAAAAGTCTAACAGAAAAAAACTAACCATATAGATGCAGTCCTGACACAAATGATACTGTTCAGTCTTTCTTGGTTAGAAATAGATGAATCTCTTCTAAAATAAACTAAGTCACCTCCTCCAGAATTATGAACATTAAAAATTATCTTTAATCTAAACAAATGATTCAGCCTTTCCACAAGGCCCAACCAATAAAACCACAGCTGATAAGCCTGTAATAAATCCTAAATCCTAGTGACATAAGCAATGTAATTGCACCATGTACAATAATGTAAATATTAATATAATGTAGATTAATGTAAATCAATAACTAAATCAATTAACTGTTTTTAATGTAAACAGTAACCGACCCAGGAAGCTAAGGGTATTTGGGAGTTGTATGAAGAAATTCAAATCTTCATCCTACAAATGGCCTTGCAACTGGGGTCAGTAAACAACTTCATAATAAATGGAGAATGGGGCTACACAAAATTTTGTTTTATATGGTTCAACAATCAACACCCACGGAAACAGCAGTCAAGAAATCAAAAGACACACTGCAGGGAAAAGTGTTGCAAAGATCGCTTGAAAGTGTTAAAAACTAAAGATGTTACATTGAAGACAAAGGTGTGCCTGATTCATACCATGGTATTTTCGGTTGCACAATATGATTGTGAAAACTGAACTTGAATAAGGGAGACAGGAAAAGTGATGTTTTTGAACTATGGTGCTAGAGACAAATATTGAATATACCATAGACTGCCACAAGAACCAACAGATCTGTCCTAGAAGAAGCGCAACAAGAGTGCTCCTTGGAAGAAAGGATGGTTAGACTGTGTTTAGATATTTTGGACATGTAGTCAAGAGGGACCAATCCCTGAAGAAGGACATCTTGTTTGGGAGAGTGGCAGATCAGGAATAAAGGAAGACCTTCTACTAGAGGGACTGACATAGTGGCTGCAACAATAGGCTTAAGCATAAAGAAGATTGCTTGTGTGGCACAGTGTCGGGAAGGTTTTAGTTCTGTACATACTGTACATACTGTGAGTCTGACCACTCCACAGCACTTAACTCCACAACATAAATGGAACATCACGAAACACCAGAGTGTACCTAATGGAGAAAGACAGAAACACATGTAAGAGGAAACAGATTTAAAATGTTAATTGAAGTCATTCTGGGCGTCAACAATCAGGACTACAACAAAGGTCTGCTGATTTACTTCACAGTCGTATAGACCTAATTGACTTCAGCCTAGGTATGTTTAAATTTGAATTTCTCATTTCAGGTCCAGTGCTGCATTCCTCTGGGCTCTGTTGTTGTTATGTGCCGTTAATTGAAGTCATTCTGGGCGTCAACAATCAGGACTACAACAAAGGTCTGCTGATTTACTTCACAGTCGTATAGACCTAATTGACTTCAGCCTAGGTATGTTTAAATTTGAATTTCTCATTTCAGGTCCAGTGCTGCATTCCTCTGGGCTCTGTTGTTGTTATGTGCCGTCAGGTCGGTATCCACTCATAGCGACCCTCCTAGGGTTTTCAATGGCTGTTTCAGGATTGCCTTGGGAGTGGACTGCCAGGCCCTTCTCCCATTTTTGTGGTGCTGGGAATTGAACTCAGGACCTCAGAGACTACAGCGCAGCGCTCTACCAACTGAGCTAAATTCCAGCCCCTTTGGGCTCTAGGAAAAGTTAATCCCCAAATCCTACCGCGGTGGCAATGGCGATGAAGGGTACTCCGTGCAGTAAACTGGAGGCTCTGGTATGGGCCATGTCTTTAACACGGAGTCAGCCCCTACCCACTGGATTTTAAATGCAAAGCATTACACAGGCGCGCAAGCAAACGTCCCTCCTCCTGCTCAGGGACGCACGCTCTCCACGTACGGAACGTTCCAGCATTCTACTAGGGTAAGAGCTGGGGCGGGTGACGTGGTGGCCCAGAAGGTCGAACTGGAACGATCTCAGCATTCTGCTACCTCTAACATCACGTCTGACGCGTAGTGTAAGAACTTTGGTGAAAATAAAGGAAGACCAAACACTCAGCAGCAAGTTGGACCTCCAGGGCGCGGCTCCCGGGCGGGGGCGGAGCTGACCCGCCGAGCCCCGCCCCAGCCCGCGCCCAATTGTCCACTAGCGTCTCCCCAGTCCGGAGTCCGTGCAGGGTTAGTCTCACGTAGCACACGGGCTGGCGGCCTCCCTGGGCGCTCCACGCTGCACCATGCTGGCCCTCCGAAGCGGCTTCACCAGGGCGCTAGCGGCGCGGATGCTCGCGCCTCAGGTACTCACAGCGGATCGCGCGTGGGAGCGCGTGGGACCAGCGCATGCGCCTTCCCCACTTGCGCTCTTGGACCTGTAGGTCGGCGCCACCGCTTGATTCGAGTGGGTTTCCGGAACCCTGGGTCGGCTGCCTGGGATGTGGGAGGGAGGAGGGGCGTGACTAGGGGATCCCTGCACGCTGGGGTCGTCTCCGCAGGCTTGCAGGCAGTGTTGTCAGAGACCTTTTTGCCAGGCGGCCTGAGGACGCCCCTCGAAACACTGCTTTGCAGCTGTGACTCCAGGAGCGCTCGCCACGTAGGCGCAGGCCCCAGGCCCTGTGGGGCCTCCTTTTTGGGGTTTTGCAGGCCACCGCCCCGTCCACACTGAAGGTGGAGGGTAGAAAAAGTCTGTCAGTCCTGGGCGATGGCTGTCTTAGCCTTTTAAACCAAACGAGCAACTTCCGAACATTTTGCCGAGAACCTTAAAGCGGAGGTCAGGGTCCTAGTGGGGGAAGACCCTGCCCAGCAGCCTGGGTCTCAAGGGGTCGGTCCCCAACCCAACCAGAGACAACAGGACATAGGATGGATTTGTAAAGTAAAATGCCACATTAGCGTGTGTATAAAGCATTTCTATATACAGATACACATACACACGATCATTTCTAGGAAGACATTTCCTACTGAAAGTTAACTGAGGACCCCAATTAGCAATCTACACAGTGAACATACAACTATTTTAAAAGAATTAATGGTTGGTTCTTAAGGGATGTTAGCATCAAACTGGTACAACTGGGTGCCTTAAATGCCATTCTTCATATTGCATATTATTAGAAAATAATGATTCAGATCATTCTGACTCCTTGAATTTTCCCTTTTTAGCATTCATACAGTCTACTACTAAATTATTACAGTGCAGCTGGACAGCGTATAGGATCCTAATGCATTACTAACAGTCCAGTCCTATTTTAAACTAGGCGTCCCTTCAGTGAATGCAGGAAATACTTTTGAAGCAGCATGAGAAAACTGAAAGTACTTTGAGAAACTCAGGAGTTGGGTAAAATTAATTGCTGTAGCAAGGTCAGCGCACAGAAACGGGCCCTCTCAGGACTGACCCCCGAACCCCAGTTCTCCTGGAGTCACGTAGTTCATAGGGTGGGAGTTGTCGGCTAAAACCACATGTGCAAAGCCTAATCATCTGTAGGTAGGTTAAGGTAGTTACCATCAAAATAGGCAGGTAACATGTACATGATACAAGAAATCAGGAAGCAGCCATCAGGGTGGATAGTAGACAACAGACTGAGTTTAGCAGTTGTAAGAAATCGGGAAGCGGATTACAGGGTGGAGGCAGATAAATAAGAAGCAAGGAGAAAGGAGGTGACCCGACAGGATGGAATGTATGAGTTTTAAATAAGGAACATTAAGTTCTAGTAATTACATTTTAAGCAAACATTATAACATCTTAACTTTTGGTTTACATTTTTCTGCAACACTTTGACCTGAATAGCAATTCCCATCTGTAAGTGCCTAAATGAGAAGAAACACAGTGCCTGCAACAATAGGTTCAAACATCAAAAACATCATGTGCATGGCACACTGTTGTGTAGTGTTTTTCTGTTGTGCATAAGGGTCGCTATGAGTTCGACCCAACACTTGGCACCTAACAACAGCAAAAAGAGTTTTCTGCTAGTAAACATTTTCATTGTGCCTGCCTAAAGCTGTAAACACAGAATTTGTAAAGTTCTTTTAGATGCATAACTTAGCATACACACACACACACACACACACACACACAGGACTAAATTTATGTGAGTTCTTACTTTAGTTATCCAGTATAAGGGTATCATTAAGGTACTTCTTATAAGCAGCTTCTCATGAAAAGTAGCTAATTGTGAACTCCTACTGTGAAACAGTAGCTATGTATTCAGCATATTTAAGGGTTATCTTTATTGACATTTTTACACAAATACAAGTCTAGGAAGAGTTGACAGGAGAAGTACAAATATAGACAAGAATCCCTTCTTTCCAGATTCAGGTTTGGCTGTAACAATAAATCCGACCTTCCCCCAAATATTTTAATTTGTTTTTATTTTTCTTCAGGTATTCTCATCTTTTGCTACAGGCCCCCGACAAAATGATGGAACAATCTATGAATTTCGTACCTATTATCTTAAACCCTCAAAGATGAATGAGTTCTTGCAGAATTTTAAGAAAAATGTTCATCTTCGGACAGCTCACTCTGAATTGATTGGATATTGGAGTGTAGAATTTGGAGGCAGAATGAACAAAGTATTTCATATTTGGAAGTATGGTATGAGTCATACAGTCTAAGTGTTCAGTGCAGATTTTCATTCTCTTAGGTGTTACATGAGACTTAGTTCTTGGATTTATATTACTATCAATAAAAACAAGTTAAGTAAAACATTTAAAAAGCAATACAGTACCAAAACAATAAGTTCAGTGATTACTCTTATCAGTAGTCCACCTCTAACAACGCTTTCTCAAACTCTTACATTACTATAATTGGGAAAATGTGAATTCTCATATATCAAATCAAACTGTGAACTACACTTTTAATTCTCAGAAAAAATATTAGAATGGTTTATTGTAAAAATGGTTTATGCAATATTTAAAGCATTACTTGGCAAAAGTCCAAATAGGTTAAGATCACAAAATGAAAGAAGTCTCTTTTCTTCTTAATAAAGTTAGGGCTAGTTATCAGCATTTTAGTAGAAACAATTCACATATTTAGGGCCTTTTAGTAAAAGAGGTTGAGAAGGGATGACAACATGTGAGCCTTACTCACCTTTTGAGATTTAATAATTCTGTTACGTTTAGAGACCACTTTCATTTCATTTCTGGACCCCAGATTTTCAAGAGATTCATTGTCATACTATTTTAGTAAAGAAAAAAATGGAATTGGAAAGTTCTTCCCATATTGAAGCTGACTTACCGCTGGAGAAGGAAAACAATCCTGAGAATGTTACCTCAGTGTCTTAACAGTCCACATCAGGATTTATGGATATCCAGAGAATTTTTCATAATTTCATTTAGTGTTTGGTTGTCAATGCCTAAATCAATATTCATAAAATACTTTATCATGAAAAATGTTTATTCTATTCCTAATGTAGATACAATTTAAGTTTTTTTCATGTGGCAATAGAACAAGCCCCATTACACGCTTATGCTTTAGTTGTGGTACAACTAAATTCCTTTTTGTCATGTGGTACAAGTTAAACCATGGCCCATTAAGAAAAATAGTGAAGTCTTGATACATCTCATTTAAGTGGTAAGATAGTTGTTATTCCTTATCCCAAGCAACACCATATAAAACTCTTACCATTACTTAGTCTTATGAGGTCCTAAGGTACATACAGTATGAGGCCCATACATTGATAAATATCTGTACCTGTTTGTGTAACTTAGCAGAGAAAAAAGTGCTGGGGTAAAAATAGGTGACAATAAGTGAATCAGTACTATTTCTTTGAAAGCTGTTTGTTCAAAGGAAAAGAGGCTTGCCAGGTACATTTAATTTCAATTATGTTAAATTTTATTCAAAGTATACCCTAACTTGACCACCTCCTGCCACCACCACTGAAGAAACATAGTCTTTCTCTACACTGGTACTATCATTTAAATGCCTCACTTGAATAATACTAACAGTCCACATATAATGAGCAATAAAGTAAGTGTGAAACACTGTTCTAAGCTCTTTGTATTAATTCACTTAATCCTTACAAAAATCTGGAGGTCAATGTTGCATTATTATTTCCACATCACAGACTAAGAAACAGCACAGAAAGGTACAATAACTTACTTCATTCACACATCTACCTATGAAGTGGTAGAACCTGACATGCTATGACATTACAATAGTTGTTTTTATTTCTCTTCCCCCTGAGACCATGAACAACTTGACCCAGATGTCACATCCTTTCCTCTTGGTATCTCCAAGGGCTTAACACAGTGTTCCTTTTGTGAATGAATGTTTGCTGATTTTGGTGAAATCCAGAGAAGTCTAGGTGATTTTAAGTTGATTTTATTTCATTTTTTCATTTTTCTTAATCCTTTTTTCCCATAGATAATTTTGCTCATCGAACCGCAGTTCGGAAAGCCTTGGCCCAAGATAGGGCATGGCAAGAACAATTCCTAATTCCAAATTTGGCTCTCATTGATAAACAAGAGAGTGAGATTACTTACCTAGTACCATGGTGCAATATACAAAAGCCTCCAAAAGAAGGTAGGTCTTCCTTCGTAGCCACTTTGAATGTTGATGAATAAAATCTGAAGAGTCTAAATGATAAAACTAAAGTTCTACTGGAAAACAATAAAACTAATCCTTGTTTTATAGAGGAACATACTGTGATTGTTGAGATAAAACTAAATTGAAATTCTTAGCTTATCCTTAAAAATGAGAATGAAGAACTTTCCAAATTGAGATTTCTGATTGGAAAAGCTTAGCCATGTTATGGAAAAAGTTTACATGGTCAGTAAAGGTTGAGAAATTGTGCATTGGGAGCAGGGACCATGTTTCGGGAGGTAATGGATAATATATGAAATTTTGTGTGGGAGCTGAACCAAACTTAAAAGAAGGAGAAAATCAGCCAGGTGCAGTGGCGCATGCCTGTAATCCCAGCAGCTTGGGAGGCAGAGGCAGGAGGATCGCAAGTTTGAGACCAGAGGCAGTCTGTGTAACTTAACGAGACCCTGTCTCAAAAAGTAAAAAAATGGGCTGGGGGTGCAGCTCAGTGGTCCAGCACTTGCAAAGCATGCAGGCACAAGGCCCTGGATTCAACTCCTAGTACCACAAAAAAAAAAAAAAAGAAGGAAAAAATCTTATAAATAATTTGAAACATAATAAAAAGCTCCTTTAAATTTAGCATAGAAGGGACAATTTAAGGAGTGGAAAGAAGGAAAGAGGGACCTAGCAAAAGGAAGCAATAATGGGAGAAGATGGAAGGGCCAACGAGGAGGGAGGAAGGGACAAGAAGTCAACCTCAATGTAAACAGCTCAACTTTATTAGTACAGAATATAATAATAATAATACCAGTAATATCAAAGGATGGCAATAATGCATACGGACTACATCACTCATGTAATACTGCTGGGAATGTAAAAAGATAGATGACTATAGAAAAAAATTTAGACTCAAATCAAAATCGGGATGCATGTATATAGATAAATATTCCCACAAAAAGACATACAAGTATACAAGTAAAAAGGAGATCAGTGGTGGGGGGTTGGGGATGGGGAAGCAGGGTCATGGGAGTGTAAGGGGGAGGTTATGTGAGCAACGTACAATGAAATGCATATATGGAATTGTCACAATGAAATACATGTCAGAATGAAAGCCATTTAGTTGTATGTTAAAAAATTTCCAATAAAAAAAGACTAACTCTATCAAAAAATTTTTTGTCATAATTTTAAAATAATACAAGTGTTTAAAAGTATTTTCCAAAAAATATAACTAATCCTAAATCATTGAGTACATCTTATAAAATTTACTGTTTATAGGGAATGAATTATGTGAAACTGCCAAGCTGTATTACTCTAGTCTAATTTTTGTGTCTTCCTCTTTCTTCTCAGTTTGAAAATAATTCCTTAAGATATGTCTTCTTGCTGCTTTCACTTCTTCCTGACTTAAAGAAACTATTACTTCAGTCCAGTTTTAAAGAAAGGTCAGATTAGAAAAGCATAAACTAATTTAAATTTTATTTGATTTCCCCTGTTATTCCCAGCTTTGCAATGTATTTTAGATTGCATGAAATGTGAAAAGTGTTTAGGGGCTGGGGATGCAGCTCAGTGGTAGAGTGCTTGCAAAGTGTGTGAGGCCCTGGCCTCAATCCCCCCCACCAAGTACTGCAAAAAAAAAAAAAAAAAAAAAAAGTGTCATTTGGACCTTATCCACTTAGATTTCCCTTCAGCTCTCTACATTATCTAAATAAAATAGTTGGCTTCTCAGGCCGTGTCTAATGTTGGTTCTCTTCCTCTATTTATTCATGATTCTTGAGTAACCTTTGCAAGTCTTTCCTTTATCTCTTATATCTAATTTGCCCACTAGCTTCTTTCTCGCTGCTGGCCCTCTATTTCTATCCAGGAGACATGTTTCAAATACATACTTGGATATTTAAGGACAATAAAACCATATCTTTTTTTTTTTTTGCCTCCAAAACTAGGAGGCATCACCTCAGTTCCATCCTTTGCTTTCTCTTCCTATTAGAAATGGAAACTTATCAGGGGAGGTATTCAAAGAAAAAGTGGTGGAAGTTGGAAGTAATGAAAATGTAGGAGACTGGATAATTCTGTTTGTTTATTTGGTGCTAGAGATAGAACTCAGGGCCTTGCACAGGCTAGGCAAGTGCTCCACCACTGAGCTACATCCCCATCCACCTTGTAAATTATTTTCTTCATTTCTAAAAGGAGAAACTCAAGCAATTCAGAAGTCCTATTTCATTATAAAGTCTCAATATCATTTTATTAACAAACTTTTTACATTAAAAGTATTTTAATTAATGGCGTATACATATATAGCTTCCTTTCATCTGCATGGTTAAGCTTAATAGCTTACTTTTTTTTTTTTTTTTTTTTTTTTGTGGTATTGGAGGTTCAACCCAGGGCCTCACACTTGCATGCTTTGCAAGTGCTGAACCACTGAGCTGCGGCCTCTAGCCGACTTTTTAACTTTTTTGAGACAGGGTCTCACTAAGTTATCCAGACTGCCTCTGGTCTTGAACTTGTGATCCTCCTGCCTCTTAATAGCTTACTCTTAAACATGAGCAAGGACTTTTTAAACATAAAAGCAAAGAAAAATAATGCAAATGTAATAAATAAATATGTAGACGTGTATGATCTTCCACGCCTGTAGCCGTACCACTGTGGCTTCCGATTCCATAAGATCTCAGAAGATAAGCAGGTTCAGTCCTGGTGAGTACTTGGATGGGAGAATGCCCAGGAACACCAGATGCTGTAGGCTTGCGAGAAGAACCCGGAAACCCACTCCTAGAAAACAATTAGCCATTGAAAACCCTATGACCCGCAGAGAAGCATGACAGTAGTGTTTTGCCTGTTATATATAGGGTTGCTATGAGTTGGATGCCAACTCGAAGACACCTGACAACAATGAGCTTCCAAATCTGTATACAAATGAGCCTTCCACCAAAACCAAAATATGACTAGAAATTCCTTGAATGTCTTCTGTAAAATAGTCTTTTTCTTCCTGTTCTAGGAGTCTATGAATTGGTTACCTTTCAGATGAAACCTGGTGGCCCAGCTCTCTGGGGTGACGCATTTAAGAGAGCAATTCAAACCCACGTCAATTGTGGATACACGAAACTAGTTGGTGTTTTCCATGCAGAGTATGGAGCACTCAACAGAGGTACAACTGTCAATTTCTTCCTGTGAAATTTTAATATATATTCGTGATCCACTAATAAGTTCCTTAGATCAGTTTGTTTCTCTCCTTGTGGTGTTTATATTTTACTTTTAATTGCCATTTTTTTTCATTTTTTGTAATTTTTAATGATTGAAAAAATCTGCTTTACGTCTTGTTCAAGTGTTTTTCAAAAACTAAACTTTTTCAAATGCTAACATGCTGTTTTCCCTGATACATCAAAATGATTAAATTTAAATAACTGAATGAAACTCAAGAAGTAATCTGTGCTAGGCGCAGTGGCGCACACCTGTAATCCCAGCACCTTGGGAGGTGGAGGCAGGAGGATCGCAAGTTCGAGACCAGAGGCAATCTGCGTAATTTAGGGAGATCCTGTCTCAGAAAAGTAAAAAAATGGGCTGGGGGCGCAGCTCAGTGGTCCAGCACTTGCAGAGCATGCAAGCGTGAGGCCCTGGGTGCAACCCTCAGCTCAGTACCACCAAAAAAAATAAAAAAAGTAATGTTACTTTTATAATCTTAATCCTGTAAATGTACTTTCATTGGCTTTTTTTTTAAGAATAACATAAAATAACTCGGGGTAGAGAGATTGTTTCTGAATAAAAATGTAATATACATGTTTTACAAATACTAAAGCCCCTCCCATAAAAATTTACCCATTTCCCATTACTTCAATATATATGTATATTAGTATATTGTTGTTGTTGTTGTTGTTGTTGCTGTTGTTGTTAGGTGCCGTCAAGTCATGTCCAACACATAGGGTTTTAAATGGCAGATTGTTTTCAGGATTGCCTTAGGAGTGGGTTGCCACATCGTTCTCCCATTTTTGCAGTGCTGGGAATCGAACTTGGGACTTCAGAGACTGCAGAGCAGCGCTCTACCAACTGAGCTAAATCCCAGCCCCATTAGTATATTTGTGTATATATATAAACTTTACTTTTAAATTTGAAAATTACTACAACCAGAGCTTTAAGATTTTTTGTGGCAAATTCTAAAAAGTATTTTTAAAGTTTATCTGAAAGGATAAATGACTAAGAATAGCTAGAAAGTATTTGAAAGACCCATAATATCCAGTTATCTTCTTACTATCTCTTTATAACTAATGGACATCTTGCACCTGACATAAGCATTGCTGAACTCTTTATGTTTTTAGAGAAATTATTCTAATAATACAGTTGAGTATTCCTTAGCTGACATGCATGAGACTAGAAGTATTTCAGATTTCAGATTCTTGGATTAGTGATACTCAACCTGTGTATCATAAGAAAATTAAATATACAAAAATAGATGTATATTTAAATTGGAAAGTATAGGGAAGAGAAAAATTTTTATGAAAATTATCTCATACTATATGCTAAAATAAGATCAATAGGGATTACAGATTTAAAATTAAATCACGGAATTGCTAAAATAAAATATGTTGTTGTTAGGTGCCATCGAGTCGGTATCCGACTCATAGCGACCATCATAGGATTTTCAATGGCTGAGTGTTTTGGGATTGCCTTGGGAGTGGATTGCCAGGCCCTTCTCCCAAAATAAAATATAGATGCATATATTTGATAATATGGATGGGAACTGTATTTCTAAGTTGAAAAGTAAATGAAGAAACCATGAAGGAAAAAAATTATCAACTGATGACTTTATTATACAAAGGTGTAAACTTTTTCCCTGCCCCAAATCACCATAAATGAAATTAAAAAACAAAAAGGAAAATTAAAATTTATGCAAAGACACACAGATGACTAACAAATATATATTAAAGAAGATGTACATCAAAACAATAATGAGGCTGGGTACAGTGGCACATGCCTGTAATCCCAGTGACTTGGGAGGCAGAGGTAGGAGGATCGCAAACTGAGACCAGAGGCAATCTGTGTAATTTAGTGAGACTCTGTCTCAAAAAGTGAAAAATTGGGCTGAGGATGCAGCTCAGTGGTACAGCACTTGCAAAGCATGCAAGTGCAAGGCCCTGGGTTCAACCCCCAGTACCAAAAAAAAAAAAAAAAAAAAAAAAAAAAAAAAAAAAAAAAAAAAAGACAATAATCAGATGTCATTTTTTACTGAATGTAGACATACATATGGATATAGTGAAAAGTAAGTCAGGAAGAAACCACTCATATACTGTCTTGTTGTTGGTAGGTGCCCTCGAGTTGAGTATGACTCATAGCAACCCTATGTACAACAGAATGAAGCACTACCCAACACTGAACCATACCCAGAATTATCTCAGTGCTTCTCTACTATGCATAGGTTTTCAGTGGCTCACTATTTCAGGAGTGGGTTGCCACATCCTTCTTCCATTTTTGCAGTGCTGAGGTTTGAACCCAGGGACTCAAGAGGACATAGAGCAGCACTCTACCTACTGAGCTAAAAGGAAGAAGTGGAAGCTACCTTTTCTGGGGTCCACTCCAGCCCGGCGAAAGATCACAGAGCTTCACCTCAACACCGGTTCACTCGGGGACCCTAGGGGGCTGGCAAGAGCTGGTCGATGGTGCCAAGAAGGACCTCGGGAGCCTTCAATAACAAACAGGAACCTTTCTTTAATAGCACCTATAACTCAGGAGTACAGATGCTACTAGAGAGTGGCCTGTGTTGGTGGAGTCCGATGATCTTGCCTCTAGCCCATCGTCTTCTCCTCTCACCTCCTCCCTGGGATGGGAGGGATTGATAGCTCTTCTTGTCTTGTTCTAGATCTTCTTTCTTGACTCTTAGAGTCTTGCCTCTTGGCGGATTGATTGAAGGTCTAGATGATCGAAGTGGAGATTGTCTCTGGTCGTGAAGTCAGGTGTGGGGTGTGACAATCAGGGTCATGGTAGTTGGAGTGAAGGAGACAAAAGGAACCTTGGGGTAGTTGGTGGTCTGTTTATATACTCTCTGGGTGGGGGTGTGAACTAGGGTGTAACCAGAGAGTGACTCATGCTGGGAAGAACAGTTCTCCATGTGAGGGTTTGGAAAAGAGCAGTTACGATAAGTGGGTTAGGTACAGGCTGGACCAATCACTGAGCATCCCATCATAACCAATCAGGTGGCTCTGGGCAGCCCATCAGGTTGAAGGAGGCTGCACCAGAGTTGGACTGGTTGGAAGCCATCTTGGATCACTCCATGGGAGGGGTAGGAGGAAAGTAGGTGAAGGGTGAAAAAGTAGATGAAGGGTGAACTGGGACTTGGGTAGCTCTTAGTAAATCAAATAGGTCCCAGTCCAGGTTCTTCGGTTAAGGGTGACTAGAGGTGAGAGGGGAAGGAACAAGGCAGGATCTGGGGAGGACTCAGATCTTGGCCCGGACCAAGTTAGCCCCAGCCCAGGCATCCTTCCGGTCCACCCCGGGGGTGTCCAGATAAGTCCCTACATACCTTGAAGGAATTGGCAAAATACAAGCCTTAAGGAATTGATGGAATACCAACTGAGATGTTTCAACAAAGAGATGTAGCACTGAAGGTGCTCATTTGTCTATGTCAAGAGACCTAGAAAACTGCTACCCAGCCAACTGACTAGAAGATATCCATATATGTGCCTGTTCCTAAGAAAGGGTATCCAATTGAATGTGGAAATTATTTAACAATATCATTAATATCTCATGCATGTTAAATTTTGCTGAAGATCATTTCAAAGGTGACTGTGCCAGTATATTGGCAGGGAACTGCTAGAAAATCAAACCTTATGCAGAAGAAAGCATGGAACCAGGGACATCATTTTTTATGTCAGATGGATATTAGGTGAAAGCAGAGAATACCAGAAAGATGACTATGTTTTATTCACTATACAAAGGCATTTGATTGTGTGGATAACAACAAATTATGGATAACATTGTGAAGAATGGGAGTACCAGAGCACTTAATTGTATTCATGAGGTATCTGTACATGGACCAGGAGGCAGTCGTTCAAACAGAACAAGGAAACACTGCCTGGTTTAAAGTTAAGAAAGGTGTGTGTCAGGGCTGTATCCTTTCACTTCTTTCAGTTTCTGTGCTGAGCAAATAATCCCAGAAGCTGGACTTTATGAAGAAGAATGTGACATCAGGAGATTAGAGGAAAATTCATGAACAACCTGCATTATGCAGATGACAAAACTTTACTTGCTGAAAGTGAAGAGGATTTGAAGCATTTACTGATGAAGATCAAAGAATGTAGTCTTCAGTAGGGATTGCACTCAAGAAATTGCACTCAAGAAAACAAAATCCTTGCAGCTGGGTCAATATGCAGCTTTTTAATAAATGCAGAAAAGACTGAGGCTATCCATGATTTTGCTTTACTTGATTCTACAATCAACAGTCATAGAAGCAGCAGTCAAGAAATGAAAAGATGCATTCCATTGGGAAAAGCTGTTGCAAAAGACCTTTCTAAAGTGTTGAAAAGTCATGTCACATTGGAGGTAAACATATGCCTTACTCATCCCATGGTATTTTCAGTTGTACCATATGCAGGAGAATTATTGATGTTTTTGAATTATGGTGCTGGAGACAAATATTGAATATACCATGGACTGCCAAAAGAAGCAACAGATCCGTCCTACAAGTGCAACCAGAGTGCTCCTTGAAAGCAACGATGGCTACACTGTCTTACATATTTTGGACATCTTATCAGGAAGGACCAATCCCTGGAGAAGGACATCATGTTTGGGAGAATGGCAGGTCAATGAAAAAAAGGAAGACTTTCAACTAGATGGATTGACACAGTGGATGCAACAATAGACTTAAACATAAAAAAAGATCCTGTGCCTGGCACAGTGTTGGGGAGAGTTTTGTTCTTTGTGTATGTAGGGTCACTATGAGTTGGACCCAACTCGACAGCAAGAAACAACATACTCAATAATTCCTCTTAATCTTAACTTCACAAACTTGGCCCTATTCCATAAATAAAAAACTTAGTTCTTTTTATTGCTTTTGATAGTATTACCTCTAGAGAAATATGCAGGAAAAAAAAAATATATATATATATCAATGTTTTTAGTTATATAGGAAAGAAATTTGAAAGGATATAAGTAGTCATCTTTGAAAGATTGGCTAAAAGATTTTTTAAAATCTAGATGTGTATAACTTATAAGAAAAAACTACTGATGATGTGTGTGTTTATAATTTTTAAATTCATTCTCAGTGTAGTAGGAGAATGTTAATATACTGAATATAAATCAGTACATCATTTCTGGAATAGAGTATAATACATACACTGCATATTTCTAAAAATGTATGTACATATATATGCTATATACACATAAATATATAAAACTTATATATGTAAATATATACTCTTTGGTTAGTTCTAGGAGTTAAGGAAATAAACAGATCCAGATGGCTA
>VMDO01025291.1:0-28478 GCA_007922755.1 Pedetes capensis
TTCTCAACTTTAAACCACTCAGTGTTTCCTTGTTCTATTCCAACAACTGCCTCCTGGTTCATGTACAGATATCTCATGAGCAAAATTAGGTGTTCTGGTATTCCCATTTTCTGAAGTGTTATCCATAATTTGTTGTGATCCACACAATCAAATGCTTTTGCATAGTCAATAAAACATAGATAGACATCTTTGTGATATTCTCTGCTTTCAGCTAATATCCACCTGACATCAGCAATGATGTCCCTAGTTCCCCGCCCTCTTCTGAATCCTGCTTGATTTTCCGGTAATTCCCTGTCTATATATTGCTGCAGTCGCTTCTGAATGATCTTTAGTAGAATTTTGCTGGTGTGTGATATTAATGATATTGTCCGATAGTTTGCAGATTCAGTTGGATCCCCTTTTTTGGGAATAGACACAAATATGGATCTCTTCCAGTCAGTTGGCCAAGTAGCAGTTTTCCAAATCTGTTGGCATAAACATGTTAACACCTCCAGTGCTGCATCTGTTTGTTGAAACATCTCTATTGGTATCCCATCAATTCCTGGAGCTTTGTGTTTCGCCAGTTCTTTCACGGCAGCTTCCACTTCGTCCTTTAACACCATTGGTTCCTCTTCATATGCAACCTCTTGGAATGGTTGGTCATCTACCAATTCTTTCTTGTATAATGACTCTGTGTATTCTTCCCATCTTCTTTTGATATTTTCTGCATCATTTAATATTTTCCCTGTAGAATCTTTCATTACTGCCATTCGAGGCTTGAACTTTTTCTTCACTTCCTTAAGCTTGAGAAACCCAGAGCGTGTTCTTCCCTTTTGGTTTTCTGCCTCCAGCTCCTTGCACATGTTATTATAACATTTGCTTTTCTCTTCTCGAGCTGCCTTCTGAAATCTTCTGTTTAGTTCCTTAACTTCATCATGTCTTCCTTTTGCTTTAGCTGCTGGACGTTTGAGGGCAAAGTCCAGTGTCTTTTTTGACATGTAATTTGGTCTTTTCTTTTTTTCTTGTCTTTTTAAGAACTTTTTGTTTCCTTCTTGAATGATATCTTTTATGTCATGCCACAACTCTTCTGGTCTCCTATTGTTTGTGTCTAATGCATTAAATCTATTATTGAGGTGGTCTCTGAACTCAAGTGGGATATACTCAAGGTCATACCATGGCTCTTGTATACTTGTTCTAATTTTCTTCAGCTTCAATTTGAACTTGCATATGAGAAGTTGATGGTCTGATCCACAGTCAGCACCTGGTCTTGTTTTGACATTTTGTACAGAGCATTTCCATCGTCTCTTTCCACATATGTAGTCAATTTGATTCCTGTATGTTCCATCTGGTGAAGTCCATGTGTACAGTCTCTGTTGATGATGTTGAAAAAACGTATTTGTAATGAAAAGGTCATTGGTCTGACAAAATTCTATCATGTGATCTCCAGCTTCGTTTCTGTCACCAAGACCATATTTTCCAACTACTGGGCCTTCTTCTTTGTTTCCAACCTTTGCATTCCAGTCACCAGTGATTATCAGTATGCCTTGATTGCATGTTTGATCTATTTCAGATTGCAGAGGCTGATAGAAGTCTTCCCTTTCTTCATTTGTGGCCTTAGTGGTGGGTGCATAAATTTGAATAATAGTCATATTAACTGACCTTCCTTGTAGGTATATGGAAATTATTCTATCACTGACAACATTGTATTTCATGACAGATCTTGAAATGTCTTTTTTGATGAGGAATGTAATGCCATTTCTCTTTAGTTTATCATTCCCAGCATAGTAGACCATATGATTGTCTGACTCAAAATGGCCTATGCCGGTCCATTTTAGCTCACTGATGCCTAGAATGTCAATGTTTATGTGATCCATTTCTCTTTTAACAATTTCTAATTTGCCTAGTTTCATACTATGTACATTCCGTGTTCCAATTATTAATGGATGTTTACATTTGTTTCTCCTCATTTTGATTCATGCCACATCAGCAAGTTGAGCATGCTGGGGCTTTACTCTATTTCCGTCATCATGGTAGACTCTATTTGGAGGAGGTAACTCTTCCCCAATAGTCTTTTGAGTGCCTTCCAACCTGGAGGCCTCATTTTCCGGCAGTATATCTTACCGTGTCTCTTTGCTATTCACAGGGTTTTCAATGGCTAGTTGTTTTGGGAGTGGCTCTCCATGTCCTACTCCCTAGTCTGTCTTAGTATGGAAGCTTAGCTGGAAATCTGTCTACCATGGGTAACCTTGCTCATGTCCACGGTTACAGTGGCAGAGCTCTCAGTCTCATCACAACATGCAAGCCCCCTCAGTGAGGCAAACTGACAGACGTGTGGGGGCTTTTGACATATAATATGGCCTTTTTTTTCCTCCTGTCTTTTTAATAACCTTTTGCTTTGTAATGATGTCTTTGATGTCATGCTAAGTCGTCTGGTCTTCTGTCATTCGTGTATAATGCATTAAGCCTGTTCTTTAGGTTGTCTCTGAACTCAGGTAGGACATACTCAAGGTCATACCTTGGTTCTCATACACTTGTTCTAATTTTCTTCAGTTTCAGTTTGAATTTGCATATGAGCAGTTGATGGTCTGATCCACAATTAGCTCCTGGTCTTTTTCTGATATTTGATATGAAGTTAATTTGTTGTTGTTTTAGGTGCTGTCAAGTCAGTGTCCACCTCAGGGTGACCCTATATACAATAGGCAAAACACTATTGTAAGTGCTCCTCTGCTATTCATAGGGTTTTCAATGGTGGATTCATTTTTGGGAGTAGGTTTCTAATTTCTTCTCCCAAGCCTACAGCATCTGGTGTTCCCAGGCAGTCTCCCATCTAAGTACTAACCAGGCCTGACCCTGCTTAGCTTCCAAGATCTGATTTGATTCATCATCACAGTGCTATGGCTGCAAGCATGAAGTTAACAGAATGTGAAAAAGTATGTTTGCAAAATTTGTATTTGCAAATAAAAAAGTCTGATACAGTTTCATGTGCACTGGAAGAAGACAAGAAACTCCCTGGTCAAAAAAAAAAAAAAGAATAATGTATTACTCATCAATAGCAACAACCAGATTATCACCATTTGTCCCATGTCTGTGAAATTCAGTTTGGACAATATAAGGTAAATAGGGTCAGGTGACACCTCCAGAAGCAATAGGTTACATTATAAAAGAAAAACCCCAAGTTCATAATGTACAGCAAACAAACCCCCAAATGGAGACATTAGTTTTATCATACTAAACAGTAAACAAACCTGGCCTGGCTCTGGCAGCAGATGCAATATCAAGGATTATTACTACAGAAACATTCCTGGCAAGGTAGTCTGGACACAAAGGGGAGTGACTACCTTTGATTGCTAGTCATCTATATATGTAAGAGCCATGAACTATATCTCAGCATTGGAAGTTTGAAAATACAAGTGGAAGTTGTCCCCCAGATCTCAAATAATCACTGTCAGTACATTGCACTGGTTTCACCACTTGGATTATTTGGTTCAATTTTGAGCACTGTATTTTGAGTACCTATGAAAAGTATAAAATGCCCATCTACACTTTCAAGAGAATAAAAAATAGGGAAAACAATTTTCTTGAGAAACTATTGAACTGCAAAGTATAGATGAAATCTAAAAGAAGATGACTTCTAATAATTAAAATGCCTGTCCTTTACATAAAGCAGAAATTAGCCCCTTCTCTTCCACTTCCCAGTTCTTAACTCTGTTCTTCCTAATTAATACTTCCAATGGAAAGTCATATTTCTTTAAGCATCATCTCAGAATTATTTAAACTTGGGTCAGAACATTTAGGAAATCTCTACTCTTCCAAGCCTTTAAAATTCATTGCATGAAACCTACTTGCCTCACCATAAAACCTGAAAGAAGTCACTGCTTTGGAAAATTAAAGTAATCATGAATTAAGGATACTCCAAATCTGAGGCTATCTGAAGTGAGAGTAAAAGAAATTAAATCAGTATTATGAGACAACTCTGGGAAATTAATGTTAATAAAAGTGTAGTTTAGAAAGAAATAGGGAGGAACAATATAGGGCAGCATTGGATAATCATATCCATTAATACATTAAGGATTTGAATCATATCCACTTTGGAGATTTCAAGGAGGATACTCCTTGAATTGCATTTATTACATTATATTATATGTTCCAATTATTTTCATATAAGCTATGTAAAATGCTGACATAAAAGAATTCCAATCAAGTTCTGGAATTTTCTTAAGGATACCATATCGACCTATAAACTAAAGACAAATAGGATAGTTTTTTAAATTAATGAAATAAATCTTTAAAACACAAAGCACATTTTACTGGAGGTATCCCTGTTGTTGTTTGATGCCATAGAGTCATTCTGGAGGTACTGAAGTTAGTAGGCGAAAAGAATGAAATGAAGAAATGACTCAACCAAAATATGAGGATTTTTGTTTTTGTTGTTGTTGTTTTGGTGTTAATCTTGGGGAGAGACTGAATCCTGGTCCTCATACATACTTTGCATGTCCTTCACCACTGAGTTTCTCCCTTAGTCCCCTTTTAAAAATATTTTATCTTGAGGTAGGGTCTTGCTAAATTACACAGGCTGTCTCTAGCCTCAAACCTGCAATCCTCCTGCCTCTGCCTCCTGAGTCACTAGGATTACAGGTGTGAGCCACCATGCTCAGTCCAAAATGTGAGTTTTCATCTTGTGTGCATAAAGACTTATCATCTATGCAAAAGTGTCAAGAACATTTTAATGACACATCATATGCAAATCAATCTAGACAAACTCTGGTCTTGTAAAAAGTTCTAAAGAGGTAAATCAATGTAGAAAATTCTGATAATTAATTTTGGCAAAGATTCCTAAAACAATGATATTATAAATATATAGAAATTAGCTTTGTGAATCAAAAGAATCTTTCAAACATCATTTTGTGTTTTCAACCTTTATTGCACATTGGGATCAGCTGAGGAGCTTTAAAAGATATTGACCACCCAGAGATTTTTATAAAATCAGTCAGATTTGTGGCCTACGCATCAGAATATTAAAATACTACTCAGATTATTCTGACATGGAAGAATGTGGAAGAATGTTATTTAGAACTAGAGTAGAAACACTTTATAAGTGGTGATTTGAAAAGCATTAAAATGCATACTTGCACAAGGAATTCTTTCTATGAAGCAAGACAGCTTGTCCTTGATAAATAAATTTTTAGAAAACCTTAGTTGAAGTACAAGTGTTATCAGAGAGAATAACAATTTAAGTATATTGAAAACTTGAAAGGTATAAATACTAAATTATTATCAGAGCTGATGGTATGTATCATTAATGTCACAGGATACAGATTCCTTATATATTGCCTTGTACATTATATATAATCTCCATACTGGACAGTCTCTTTGCTCAATAGATCTTTCAATATTTTGCTAATCAGCATTGATCAACAACATTTGTCATGAAATAGCTTCCCATTTAGCAAATACTAAAGCAAATTAGATAGAGGGCATTTAAGTTATCAAAGAAACCAAGTCCTTAGCAAGGCAAGATGATCAAGGTAGAAGACCCTTGAACACTCAGGACAGGATATTTCATAGATTTTAGTTGTCCAGTGTAGGACTATGGGGTTTTCACTGGGGAAAAGTTAGGGGATGATAAGCACAAGGAAAAGTAGATCATCAGGAGTCATAGAAGAAAAAGTACTTAGCATGGCCTAGGTAGGATTAGCAGAAATTTTTTTAAAAAGAGATCTGACCTACATTGTCATAATATCTATATTCATACTACGACCACCATGTGCAACATATTATTAATAAGCACAAAAATGAAATTTGTGTTAGCAATTTGAGTTTCTAATCCCTTCATCAGTATTTTGAACTCATGGTTTTATTATAATTTTCCAATGAAACTCTTATAGCTGTTATAGGTTAAATATTAATTAAATTGAAAAATGGTTAAGTAATACAAAGTTTTGCTAAATTTTTATGTAATATCTGCCTACATGTGAACTCCATATACATTCATGTACTACCTGACTTATTTTTCACATACTAAGCTCTTATTCTAATGCAAGGAACTATACTCAAGGAGTAGTAGTTCCAACTAAAAGGAATACATTGTTGTTGTTGTTAGGTGCTGTCAAGTCGGTATCCGACTAAAGCGACCCTCTGTACAACAGGGGAAACACTATCATCAGTGCTTCTCTGCTGTTCATAGGGTTTTCAATGGCAGATTGATTTTTGGGAGGGGGTTGCCAGGTCCTTCTCCCCAAAAGGAATATAAAATGTTTAAATCATTAGCTCAACATATTAGTCAACTGATGTGTTGCTATGGCAGAGAAAGCAACTGAAGGAAACTTATAGGAGAAAATATTTATTGGAGGCTCATGGTTAGAGAATCATTCCATAAAAGCAGTGGGGCAAGTGTGGTGGTAGTAGGCAGCATGGCTCATGGCAGAGAATCTCACATCTTCATGATCAAGAAGCAGAGAGCAGAAAGCAACTAGAACCAAAGGTCCAAGGTAAAAACCTCCACAGGCCTTCCTCAAGTGACTTACTTCACTTCCACCAAGATAGATCCTGCCTCTCAAAGCTCTATAGCCTCCACAAATATATTCACTACTTGGGGACCAAATGTTCAAACACATGATCTTTGGGAGACATTTAGATCAAAGCCATAACACTCAATAAGACAGAAATTCATAGAGAAAATCTTAAGGGTAACATTTATATATCTATACAATCATTTACACACATAGGCATGCATGTATATCACTTATAATAAGCTTTGGTATTTATTTCAAAATTCCTAATCTATGTATTTATAATTTTCAAATTTCAACTTTTTATTTTGATATAAATTTACATTGAGTTGCAGCAGTTGAGATTTTTACCCTTTACTGCTTCCTCCAATGATAACATCTTTAAAATTTTTAACACATAGGAGTTTTAATGAGTTTCTAGGCTATTGCAATGAGTTGGAATCATGAATAACCTAACATTGGCTATTTCACCTCATAGAAAATTTCTGAGAGCTAACCATCTGTAAAAACAGAATCCTCAAAACTGAGTGAGATTTCCCTTCCCTTTCTCATGGTACATGAGAGAGATAATCTGGCAGAAAAGAAGGTTATACAACAAGTTCACAATAGATTTTTCACTCCAGACAACTGGAAAATATGAGAATAGAGTCTAACTTTATTTTCTATTCTGTGTCAGACCAGTTCATCTCTGATTGGTTTGAAGTTCTCAAACTCTGTATCACCAAACAGAAAAAAAGTGAATGGTGTAATCTCTCAGGAAAGAAACAATATTCTTTATGGTTCTTTTGTACACAGTATCCATCATGCACCAAAAAATTATATACCAAACTACAGAAAAATACAAGTGGTAATCAAAACAAGAAAAAATCAATACGAGCAGAATCTCAGTTAATCTAGACTTTAGCCATAAAATACGGATTTAAAAACAACTGTTGAAAGAGTTTGGTTTTCAGCCAACTAGAACATGAATTAAATATATCAAACAACTCATTTTAGCTATGTATAGGTAGAGATCTTGGAATTGATTACAGTACAAAGAAGGAAACACAGCAGGATATGTCTCTGTGTTCTGTAGATTGTCATAGCCTGAACATGAAGAAGAGAGCTGTAGCCATTTTGGAACCTTAACTAGAGGCAGATGAGGATGGATCTTATATGTGACAGCAGCAAAACTGAGATATTGGAAGAAACTTTCCTCTTTTGATAATTTTTTTTTTTTTGACCTTACTGGGGCTTGAACCAGGGCCTCGGGCTTGCATGCTTTACAAGTGCTGTACAACTGAGTTGCACCCCCAGCCCATTTTTTAAAAAATATTTTTAGACAGGGTCTCACTAAATTATGCAGACTGCCTCTGGTCTCAAACTTGCAATCCTCCTGCCTCTGCCTCCTGAGTCACTGGGATTACAGGTCTGCACCACCACTCCCAGCTTCTTTTGATAATCTTGAAGTATTGAAAAAACTATACATTAAATCTGATTAACTGCTTTTTAAATAAATGTAGTAATAAATGTATTATGTTTGAAAAAATATTGAACCATTATATTTTCAAGTTAGTTTAAGCAACATCTGTATACAAAGAAAAATAAATAAATAAAAACAATACATAAAATAGAAAATTCTGACCAATCACCTAAGTCCTCTCTGTAGTCTTTCTCCATGGCAAAAGGACAATGCCCTCTAAGCAAAAACGTTTAATAGGACAGGAATACACAAAAATAATTGGAGAATTGAGAATGAAGAGCCACCAAGTCAATTTGAAATCTCTCCTATTATACTTGGCATGGTCAGGAGTTGTACAGAGTAAGAATGATGGTGGGAATTGAAAGTGTTAAGAAAACACATCAAAAACCTTATAAATACAGCACTAGAAACATTCAATATTTCTTCAATTTCATAAGAGCACATTGTCTCCCAGGCCTACCCAAGCGGTATCTAATTGTCTTAGATAATATACCTTCATTTGACTTGTTATTTTCCATTGATTAGAGCACAAATTCTGTGAAGTAATAGTATGACTTGTATATTTTTTTCACAGTAAAGATGCAAATGATCCTTGTTTAGTAGAAACATAGCCCCAAAATAAGTATATTGCCATGTTGTTCTTTTTAGGTGGCATTGAGTTGGCTCCAACTCATACGACCCTATGTACAACAGAACAAAACACTCCCTGACACTGTGCCATGCCGGACACTATTGCCAGTGTTGCTATTCATAGGATTTTCAGTGGCTGATTGTTTTGGGAGTGGATTGCCAGGTCCTCCCTAGCCTGAGGCACTTGGTATTCCCAGATGGTCTCCCATCCAAGAACTAACCAGGCCAACCCTACTTAGCTTCTGAGATCAGGTGAGATCCGATGCCAGGGTACTATGGTTGCAGACTATATTGCCATAGAGGGACTTAACCAATTTTGTCTCTAATTTTGGAAAATTATTTTAGCATTTCTTTTTTGGCAGGGTATTCTCTAATTCTTCTTTGAACCAACTTTCCCATTCAACTGGTTTCCTCATTAATAGTTTAAATAAAAATTTGTACATACTCAGTTTGCATTTATACATTGGGTTTTAAACATTCTTCACTATTATACTTTTGACAAAGGAGAAGAAAATATGAAGTATTATATAGATACAGTTAAGAGAATTTGCTGACAAAATGGACATGAGAAATAAAGATAGCCTATCATTAACAAAGACTTGACCTACTGAGGTTAAGGGGCAATTTTCAAAATCATTTTGTGCTTCCTAAGCAAAATGTGGCCTGCAGATCTAGGAAGCTAAGCAGGGTCAGCCTTGGTTAGTACTTGGATGGGAAACTGCCTGGGAACATCAGGTGCTATAGACTTAGGAGAAAGACCCGGCAACCCAGTCCCCCAAATAATCAGCCATTGAAAGCCCTATGAATAGCAGAGAAGCACTGGAAATAGTGTTTCGTCTGTTGTACATAGGGTCACTATGAATGGTATACTGACTCGATGGCACCTAACAACAACAAGAGGCAAAATATGTGTTTCTATTACATTTTTTTAAACAGATGATTTTATAGAGCTATGTATTTCCTGGCTGAAAATCTGAAATGTCAGATTATTCACTATTTTTGCGAGATTGTTTATGAGATTTCCAAACTTATTTACTTAGTCATGTTTTCCTAATAATGAACCAAATTTCTGTACTTTACAATTTAAATATTTCAGGCTGTTTTATTGAATTATAAGCTACTGGGGACATGTATAATGGCTTTTCCATATGCCAGCTCTTCAAATCTTTCTAGCAATTATAGAATTTGCTTTAAATCTTCTTTTTAAATTAAATATCCCCACTTCCTATAATTGACTCTCATTTGAAATCATATACTAAGTTTTTGCCTCTCAAATACCTCCTCACAGGACACTCTCAGTTTATACTTGCATTTCTTTTAAGATATATTTAACAATAGCATCAAATACTCTAGATGCAATACTCTAGATAGAACAATACATACAGAAGACCTGTGAAAAAGAGAAGTCATAAAGGAAAGAAATTCATATTCCATACCAAGCAGATTATTTTAAGTCTTATTTTAATTTCAAAGATTTGACAAAATTTCCTTCACTTTCTTTCATGTTAGAGTCTTATGAAAGGTATATAATTTGGCATTCCAGTAACTAAATCTAATTTTAATCAATAAAAACAATCATAGAAGAACATATAAATGTGCTCTCCTTAGAGAAAACTTCCTGACTAAGGACTCTACATTAAAGTCTTACTCTCTCAAAACATCACACGTTTCAATCATAGCAAATTATACCTACTAGTGGGGTATCTGTGTTTGTGTGTGTGTGTGTGGGGGGGGTGTACTGTTTGCCTTAAGATAAATTGAAATTGAAGCTGGGCTAGGTGGCGCACGCCTGTAATCCCAATAGCTCTGGGAGCGGAGGCAAGAGGATTGCAAGTTCCAGACCAGAGGTAGTCTGTGTAATTTAGCAAGACCCTGTCTCAAAAAAGTGGGCTGAAGGTGCAGCTCAGTGGTCCAGCACTTGCAGAGCATGCAGGCGCGAGGCCCTGGGTTCAACGCCCAGTACCACAAAAAAAAAAAAAAAAAAAAAAAAAAAAAAAAAAAAAAAAAAAAAAAAAAAAAAAAAAAAAAAAAAAAAGATAAATTGAAATTCAGTGGAAATGAATAAGGTAAACTCTAATATTATCTATGTTTTACAAATGATGAAGTGATTGCTTAGTAAGCTAATCAAATTTATTGAATTCAAGTAGTTCATAAGTGGCAGAGGCAAATGCAAACCTTTGTCTCTCTGGGAAGAGTGATACAACTTCACCCACTGTACTATTTCATATTTATTGCACTCTTTGGATGTCTCTGAAGTATGTGCATAAATTGAACCATGAAGTAGTACATTTACGTTTGAGATTTTTCTGTGCTTTCCTATACATGATGATTTCTCCATAGATGGACACATAATTAAGTTAAATTAAAAATAAATTAACAAATGGTGACATGAGTATGAAGTTTTTAAAGAATTTCTAAAACTACGTGGACTATATATTTTAGCAAGGATATTATGGAATAAAACCTGAATACTTATAACTGCTTCCTCCTAATAAAGCAAATATAATAGCCCATCTGGCCATCCTTCTTAAAAATTTCATAAAATAATTATAAAGACCTAACAATAATTTTACCATTTAGCCAGAGAAAGACACTGCCAACACTTCCTCTCTCAATTGTTTTAAAGATAAAAGAATATAATGGATATAGCAGTGATTATGAAGGCAGGAAAGTAAATTATTTCAAAAATTGGAGTAATTATCTCAGGATGGCAGACAAACTAATTTCCACTGATTTTTTAAAAATTCATTTCATTTTTTTCTTATATTCTCTTCTCTTTGTTCAAATTCTGGATAAACTTTTTTTCTTTTTCATCTACAGTAATAGAATTTAATATTTTACTTAATTTTTAGAAAGCCTAATTACTATACCATTTACATTGTGTAATTTTTTAAATGACTCAATTTTTTTTCCTTAAATTACTTTATTGTTTCTTAATATTGTTGTTGTTGTTGTAATGTTGTAAGGTGCCGTCGAGTCGGTATCCAACTCATAGCGACCCTCATAGGGTTTTCAATGGCTGGCTGTTTCAGGATTGCCTTGGGAGTGGATTGCCAGGTCCTTCTCCCATTTTTGTGGTGCTGGGAATTGAACTCGGGACCTCAGAGACTGCAGCGCAGCACTCTACCCACTGAGCTAAATCCCAGCCCCTTCTTAATATTACATAGATGTTAATAAAAATTCATGCTACTAATCATAAATCATTTCTCATATATATAAATGACAGGTTTTGACTGTTTTTAAATGATATTTAGTAACATAATTAGGGAGTCCAGTGTTCCCTCAAGGGTAATCTGGCTCATAAAAGTTTAATTTTATCTTACTCAGAATTATCCTTAGTCTATTAAAAAGTATTCTTATGTTTTATATCTAATATTGTTGATTTCTCTGTCCTCAGGTTTTGATGAAAAAAATTATTAGAACATCGAAAATAAGGGTGTTTAAGCAATTTGGAGAAATTGTAATACTACCCCCAAAAAGACATATTCAGATAAAGCAAATACACTTATAGATAACATTCCAACAAATGCATGAGTTTTGTTTACATTTTGTAGGAATTAATATTGGAGCTTTTTCATAAATGTAGAATATAGAATAAAGGGTTTGCCATAGAAGTAAGATTTTTTTCCACATTCAATTGAAAGATAAAAGGTGAAGAAGGCAAGTCAACATCAACTTTACAGCTCCTTTCTAGTTGGTGCCATACTTAAAAAGGAAGGAAACTGGGGTCTATAATATTATTATAGGCATGTATTTCAACACAGATATTTGAATATATATATACATATAATGTATATATTATATATACATATTATATTATATATATATAATCCCTAGATAGATGACAGATAGATAAAAGATAGATAGATAGATAGATAGATAGATAGATAGATAGATAGATAGATAGGAATAGTTTCATGGAGGATTAGTTACTGGACCTGCATAGATAGATACCAAAACCAGCAAATTCTCAAGTTCCTTACAAAAAATTGTATGCTATTTACATAAAAATCTGCACACTTCTCAAATACCTTAAATCATCTCTATGTTACTTATCTCTAATACAATGTAAGGGGCTGGGATTTAGCTCAGTTAGTGGAGTGCCACTCTGCAGTCTCTGAGGTCCTGAGTTCAATTCCCAGCACCACAAAAATGGGAGAAGAAGGTGGCAATCCACTCCCGAGGCAATCCTGAAACAATCCGCCACTGAAAACCCTATGAGAGTTGTTATGAGCTCACATGAATCAAAGGCACCTAACAACAACAATACAATGTAAATACTATGTAAATGGTTACTATTGTGTCTTTTTTAGGGAATAATGAACAAATAAGTAACACAGTTACAATTTTTAAAAATATTTTTGATCAACATGTTAAACCCATGTATGTGGAACCCATGACTACAGACAGGCATATAGATAGATAGATAGATAGATAGATAGATAGATAGATAGATAGATAGACACAGATATATGTGTGTGTGTGTATATATATACACACACACATATATATATATATATATATATATATATACATATACATATACACACACACACACACACATACACTTTTAGAAAATTTATGGTAAAAAATGTAGTGGGTGGGGGAGAGGAAAGAAGAGAAGGGAAGGTGATGGGTTCCATCATTTCAGATATACTGTATTTGAAATACTATGATGAGATCCATTGTGCCATGGAGGAAGCAGTTCTGAATCTCAGAAAGAGCTGTATAGGTAAAGGTATAGTTTGGGGATTTCTAAAGCTTGGCAATAACTTATAGGGGAGGGTGATGATGCTTGTAGTACGTAGGGTAAAATAAGAAGCATACTAAGTAGAGTAATTCATTCAATATAGCTATGCCATACAAGAAAAAAAAGGGCAGTGGTTTATAACATGATAGCTTATATAATTTTGTCTTTATTTATGGTACAAGATACATAGAAAATAATTTTAATAAAATAAATAGTACAATGAAAGAAACGCTATAACAAAATTATAGATATGAGAGGCGGAATAAGTCCCTATATCACCTGCTGAGTAAGATCTTCAGTGAGCATCTTCTGGTAGGCACACAAATTTGAACAGCTAGTCATACACAAACCTGCCATCGCAAAACCTAAAATTAGAGATCATAGTGCCTGATTTTAATATGATAAAGAAAAGATGCATTGAAGAAAGCGCAGACAAAATGTTTGCCGATGTCACCCCACCCTCAGTTCCTAGCAGAGTGGAAAGAAATGCCTTCCGTATGGGAGGAGAGGAAATTAAGTCCAGACCTTACCCTTAAAACCCAGGACCATGCCTATTACCATGTAGCCCAATGCCAGGCCAACCCCAAGAAATCTGCCTCCAGGTTAATACCATGGATTGAAGCATTGAACCTGTTTAGTCAGATAGCTGATAGCCACCACTACCTCCAATCTCTGGCAGCAGAAAAAAGAGCAAGACTTCTTCACCTGGGTACTGGAGCATGAAAGCTAGCACACACTCCATCTTGGAAGTCATTGCTTGGCCTGCAGCAGTGAGATACAACACCAGGAAGAATAAAGTCCCCAATATTCTGGCCAGAATCACATAGCCTATATATCTGCCTCCATATCTGGCAGAGAACTGTGTGCCAGTGTTTCATCTGCATCATTGCTAGCTTTGGTGTGATCCTGGAGTACTGCCCCTCTCCTACCAGAATTCACAGGTGCCTGTGGGTGTGAGACCCAGGTATAGCCTAACTTACTGTCAGTCTTTGTGGCCAAGGGACTGTGGGCACCACAAGTCCCTTAAGAACCTCTGGCAACACAGCTATCCCCGTGCTGATACTTGCAGATGATCTACGCTGGCACCAGGAGGGTACCCATTCCCTGGTGAGGTGGATTCATAACCTGGCATGCATCATTCCTAGCTGCATCGTGGGGCCTTGTTGCATCTCTAAGAATACACAGGTCCTTGTGACTGAGATTCAGGTGTGTCTGAGCCTACTTTCAGCTGTGTTAGAGAAGGCAATGTCTTCAGCAACAATGGTACCATAGTGTGGGCACCACACTGGGCACCATAGTGTGGAGACAAATCTTTTTGGCTGTGGGTAATACAGGTGGTAAACACAGGACTTTGCCTTAGAACTCAGTGCCAGAGTGGGGAAGCCTAACATTGGGCACATCCAAAGAGCTGAAAACTTCAATGAAAATTATGAAGCAAGGATGAAGAAAATTTATAAAGACATAAAAAATGAAAAGACATCCTATGTTTTTGGAGTGGAAGCATTAATATTGTTAAAATGTCCATACTTCCCCGTATTATTAAAAAGTCTTATAATATCCAAAGCAATCTATGAATTAAATGTAATTGCTTCAAAAATTCCAATGCCATTCTTTTCATAGCAAGAAAAACAATGCCAACATTTATATGGAACTACAGAAAAGAAAGGAAAGGAAAAGAAAAGAAAAATAAAAGGAAAGGACCTAATCAAAGCAATCTTGAGCAAATAGAACACAGCATTACAGTCCTTGACTTTAACGTATACTACAAAACTTTGAACAATGAGCCAGGTGCAGAGGCGCATACCGGTAATCCCAGTAACTCAGGAGATGAAGGCAGGGGGACTGCAAATTCAACTGCAAGACAGATGCAGCCTGTCTACCTTAGCAAGACCCTGACTCAAAATAAATAAAAATGGGCTGGGGTGCAGACCAAAGTTAGAATACTTGCAAAGTATGTATGAGGCCCTGGGTTCAACCTCAAAGTACTTTAGAAAAATAAAAAAGAAATCAGCAGTCCATTATCAATGAAAAGCAAATGGTATTGGGATAAAAACAAAACATAGATCAATGTAACATGGTAGAGAGCCTAGAAATAAACCTACAGTCAATATGTTTTTTTATAAAGGTGCTAAGAACACACAGTTGACAGCTGGTCTTTTTAGTAAATGGTGCTGGAAAAATTGAAAATCTACAGAAAAAGGAGCATGACTTCTTCACCTGGGGACTAGATCATGAAAGCTAAAGAACAAAATTAGACCCATTTCTCTCACCAGTTATAAAAAATAAACTGAAAATGTATTAAGGACTTAACTGGGATACCTGAAATAATCAAAATACGAGAAGGAAAAACAACATAGGAAAATGCTTGAAGACATTGGAATGGAAGAGGATTTTTTTGGATAAGGCCCCCAAAAGCACAGAAAACAAAAGCAAGAATAAACTGATGGGATTATATCAAATCAAGAAGGTTCTGCACAGCAAAGGAAACAATCAAAACAGTGAAAACACAAAGTATAGAAGAGGACAAAATATTACATTCACAACCTACACATATGGCAAGGAGTTAATATTCAAAACCTACAAGGAGTTTCAAAAACTCAGTAGCAAAACTCCAAATAATCCAATTTTTTAAATGGTCAATAGACGTAAGTAGACATTTCTCAAAAGTAGGTATACAAACTGCCAACACATATATGAAAAATTCTCAGCATCACCAATCTTCAGGGAAATGCAAGTCAAAACCACAATGAGATACCATCTTTCTCTAGGAAAAACGACCAAAAAAGCAAAAGATAACAAATGCTGGCAAGGATATGGAGAAAGAGGAATTCTTGCACACTTGTTGGGAGTACAAATTAGTACATCTATTATGTATTTTTCTAATGTGTTTTTTCTAATATAGTTAATACATTTTTAATTAAAAGGCTATATATATTTATATATGTAAACTTGCATGTGTTTAAAGAACAATAATCATTTCTAGTAGGATTTTAATTGTACATATTTATGAGGCACAGAGTGATAATACAGTTCATATATACAGTGTGCAATTATTAAATCAGGGTTGACATTTTCAACTCAAATATTACACAAAAACTTTTTGAGTAATGTGATGACAATTATAGATATTTATGAGGTATAGTATGACTTTTTTAAGTTGCATATAGTATAGTGAGATTCATTATGGGATTTTTGTAGAGTTGCATCTTATTTTATTTTAAACTTGTCCTTTCCCTCTTTACACCTCTGTATTGTTCTCCCTCCCCCTGCCATTTTTCTCAACACCCTCCTCTTCACACTAGTTCCCTCCTACCTCATGTTGGGTCCACTTGAATTTTCCATTCTTGGATATGTGAAATTGTGCATATATGTTGTTGTCAGGTACTGTCGAGTCGAGTCCAACTTAGAGTGATCCAATGTACAACAGACAAAACACTATCTAACACTATGCCATGCCTGGCACTATTCTCAGTGCTTCTCTGATATTCATAAGGTTTTCAATTGTAGATTGTTTGGGGAGTGGGTTACCATGTCCTTTTTCCTAGCCTACAGACCTAGTATTCCCAGGAGGTCTCCCATTTAAGGACAAACTAGGCTGACCCTGCTTAGCTTCTGAGATCAGGCGAGATCCAACTCTAGGGTGCTATGACTGTGGACTTCAATAAAGATGTAGCCCAGGCTGGCCTCAAACTCGCAATCCTCTTGTCCTCTTCAGGAAGTTGATTACTGGCAAATGCTACTAAGGCTGGCTCTAATATGTTAGCATTATATAATTCTGCATTTAGCACAAACAATAATTTTCTTTCCAACCCTATTGATCAGGAATTAGCAAGAATAATGATCTTTATTTGTGTTTTGCCTGGTGCATTTTTTTTTTGTGTGTGGATTTTTAAAATGTAGATAACATTTTTAATTATGGACAGCATTCATTGAAAAAATTTTATTTGCAAAAATCATCTCAAATAATGACTTCGGATTGCTTGTTAATTTTTTAAGTTTAAGAGAAATTATTTTTATACTTCAACCAGAGACATAGTTCACATTTTCACTAAGTCTTGTGGGAAGTGTAGGGAGAATATGACCTATGAAGCTAGATGACACTGTATGTCAGAGCCCTACCTTTCATAGTCATGACATTTGAGTTAACATTTTCAATACGATGTTTGCTAGCATTAATTATGTTTGATAATAATGTTAAATCCAAAGGCTAATTATAAAGGCTAAATTAGATAATACATGCAAGTAAATCCTTGGCATAACATTTGGGATATACTAGGCACCACATAAATTTTGCTGATTTCTTTCTTACTGCTTTAGAATATATTACACATTCTCAAATAAGCCAGGCACATGACGACTTAACTCTGGTGACTCTCTTTTCAGTGGGACCCAGTGGATGTTTAAGTGGGTGCAAGATATTGATAAAAACATACTAGTTTAGTATTCTGAAGTTTCCTTTAAAAATAAAGGAACAAATAAATTATGAAAAAATTATGCATAAATGGCATTTTAAATAAAAATAGGTAGCAAAGTACCTACACCAAATCAACACATGGAGATTTATTGTTTGTGACAGTGATTCATATGTAAATTTACCAGTTCAGTAGTAAATATCTCAGGGATAGTCTAAATGGCAGGCAGGTTTGAATGTAAAACCTGGGGTTGGAAATATTCTCCATTCTTTCTGTGACACTGAGCAAAATAATCAATGCATGCATAAAACTCATATAACTGTGCACCAAAAAAGGTAAAATTTACTTTATAAAATTTAAAAATTAATGATAATTATATGACAAGTTGACATTTTAGTCATACAAAAGTATTTCAAGTAATTTTAAAACCTGAAGTTTAGGTGGAACACAGTTTGGGGCATATATAATGACAAAAGAAGCACATTTTTTAAACTGTAGTTAGTAGTTTTATTTTTAAGAATAATATTAATATTGCTATCCTAAAATTTATTATCTGTCTAGGATAGGAATAGTAAATCAGTAATTTAATATTCTTATTTCATTATTTATTATCTTTATTATACTGTATAGCAAACCAATCTGACCTCTGCTCCAGAGGCAGTTGCAATTACTGTCTTTCTGGAACTTTTCCTTATACATATGTCTTTAAGAAGATACTCTGGACCAAAGACCATTGGCACGATTGCTTTCAGGATGTGAAGAAATGTAAGAGACCTATGGGTTATTACTTCCCAACAACAAACACAGAAAGAATACTGAATTAAAAAATCACTATTTGCAGCTTCTAATTAATTAATGTAACTAGGCAATGATTACCAGTGGATGAAAAATCATGAAGGCTATAGTTAGTGAAGACCTTATGAATCAATTAGGCTGAAAATACCTAAATCCCCTGGATAAAGTAAAAATCACTAAAAGTGAAATAACTATATATAATATACCTCCTAGCATGATGTAATTTTGTTTATGTTGTTAGGTGCCATCAAGTTGGATCTGACTCACAGCAACCTTAGGTACAGCAGAAGGAAACACTTCATTGTACCATGCTCACAGTATTTTGATGTTTGAGCCCCATGTTGCAGTTACTATGTTTCTTCTCAATTTGAGTTGTGCCATATCAGCAAAAGGAGGTCCCAGGGACTTTACTTCATTCCTGTCATTAAGGTTGACTCTGCTTGGAGAAGGCAACACTTCCTCAGTCATTTCTTGAATGTCTTCCATCCTAGGGTCTCATTTCCTGGACTATATTTACAGTACTTCTCTTCTATTTATAGAGTTTTCAATGGCTAATTGTTTCAGGAGTGAGCTGCCTGGTCCTTCTCCCTAGTCTGTCTTAGTCTGGAAGCACATCTGAAACTTCACTATGGGTGCCCCTGCTGGTTATCTGAGATACAGTCGCATAGCTTTCAGCATCATAGCAACATGCAAGTTGCTACATCATAACAAGCTGACAGACACATGGGGGGTTATGATATAATAGTAAGTACAAAGTAACACATATATGGTATTCTTGCAAAATAAGTTAGCCTGAATATTTAGCATCCTTGTCAATCTAACTATATGGCAAGAGGTAAAATATAAGAAAAGTTTAAAAAAATCATAACCTAATCATCAGAAGTGGAAAATTCTGTAAGTCAAATATCCTAGTCTCATCAGTAAATCAATGGCTCTGCTTTGATAGTATGTGATGGTCAAATTTGAAGAATCTGCTCAAATTTTGTAAATTTCACTATTTTGTACATTTAAGGAAATGGTTACTTACTGTGTCCCAGTGATAATCTATATCAAACAAATAGGAAAAGCCTAGAGTTATTCATATTAGTAGTGAAATTTGAGTAGATGTCATTGTGAGGGCTGAGGAGGTCATACAGAGGAGACAATATATGAGGTTCTGGGCCCATTGGACCTTAAAGGATTGTGTTACCTGCTTTAGCCTTTGTTGTTTACCACTGAAGCACTTCTGAGGAAGTGTCATTCCCTTTCCTGATCTTGATGATGCCTCCTTTCTTTATGGAGCCAACACAGGCTGAGTTATAATAATTTGCTGCTTCTTTCACAAAGGGAAGAATTGGACCAAAAGCTATTTTGATTCCAGCCAAAGGATTTTTCAAGCCTAAATGAGATCATTTCAGCCTGCGCTTCTCTTTTCTGTCAGGATTGCTCTTCAGTTACTTCAAATATATGAATTGGTTCCTATTCAGTTCAGTCATTTTTGCAGTCTTTAGATGATCTATCTTCATAAGTCACAGGGTTTATAGGTAGCTTAATAAAGTATGTTTTTCTTGTGTACTGAATTTCAGCTTCTGAGTGATTGAGTTGATTGAAGGGTCCTATCCATCACTGAAGATTTTGCTTTTCTCTTTAAGTTCTATTTACTTCATGTTCTTTAGCATATGCCTGGTAGTGTTTCAGAGTGCTCCATACAAATTATATATCACTTTGATATTTAAATCAATGAATTTAAAATAGTGTATAATGATGACTTTCAATTTGCCTTCACTTAAGAAAGATGATATAATTAAACATGTTTGTTTGATCAGGTCTTGCAAATGAACCCATACAATTTACATTAGGTTTTATGAGATAAATTAATTCTCTTGAACTTTTTTATTTTTAAATTATTTATATGTTTGTTGCAGCACTGGGTATAAAATTTTGCATATCTTAAGCAAGTGTTCTACCACTGAACTTCACCTCCAACCTATCATGACCTTTTTAAACCATTGGAAGTGGTTGCCAGTTCTAAGACAACAATCTTTCTCCCCTCTCTATCCCCTCCTCCTTTTCTCAGACTCCTTCCTTTCTTATTTCTTATCCTTATCTCTCCTCCTTTTCCCCACCATTTATACTTTTGCATGCTTACAGTGTGTCAAACACTATGCTAAGTAGTAGAATAAAATATTGAATGACTCAGGAGCTGATCCTGACTTTCGTTTCCAACCTGGGACCAATTAAGCTTGATATCACTTTCTATGCCCAGGGAACTTGCAATATTGGTCAGAGAGGTCTTGTGCAAGTTGAGAGCAAAAAGTAATTTTAAGAAAAGGTCAATACACACTTAACTGCTGAGAAGTTGAGATGAATGATAACTATTAACTAACCTAGATGATTTTATGTTGTTGTTGTTAGGTGCCGTCAAATCAGTATCCGATTCATAGCAACCCTCTGTACAACCGGGGAAACACACTATTGTCAGTGCTTCTCTGCTGTTCATAGGGTTTTCAATGGCAGATTGATTTTGGGAGGGGGTTGCCATGTCCTTCTCCCAAGCCTACGGTTTCTGGTGTTCCCAGGAGGTCTCCCATCCAGGTACTAACCAGGCCCGACCCTGCTTAGCTTCCAAGATCTGATGGGATCGGATGCCACATGGCTACAGCTGCAGGCAGATGATTTTATATTCATCATTAAAAATTCAATTTGGATCTTTTCACATGTCTTCCACATCTCTCTTTAATATTATCATGGTTTATACAAACTTCTTGAATGTATGGCATGTAGATACAAAATCTATTTTATATTCCAGTCTATTTCTATGATTTGTGTAATATTCTGTTTGTATCTATCGATTAACTTTTCATTATTGGTTGTTTTTTTCAGTCTCTTCTAATGTCTGGTAATTTTTGTGTGGGTGCTATACATTAATTTTTACACTATTGTGTGCTTGGTAATTCTTTAATGGCAAGCTTTCAACTGGGATGCAATTAACTTAATTGGAAATAGTTTGAACTTTTGAAGGTTTCTTTTTAAGCTTTGATAGGTGAGATCAGAACACTTTTAAGTTTAGGGTAAATTTTGTTCCACTACTGAGATAAATGTCCTTCTAAGGGCTCTACTAAATGGTCTAAGTACTATGAGGATTTTCTAGTCTAGCTAGTGGGAACTCCAAATGTTCTCAGCACATGGTG
Source organism: Pedetes capensis (assembly GCA_007922755.1). Classification (NCBI taxonomy): domain Eukaryota; kingdom Metazoa; phylum Chordata; class Mammalia; order Rodentia; family Pedetidae; genus Pedetes; species Pedetes capensis. Next base: position 21,708 of record VMDO01025291.1, read on the forward strand.
AGCTTCAAGGACTATGTCAACCATGTCCTTTTCGGTGGTTCTTTTTCAGCCTCAGATATCTTTTTTTACATGCACTAACTTTAGATGCATTACTCAGCTGAGAGCTCAATGGAAATTATTTGCACATCTCAAGAACTCTCTCTTTCTCTCTCTCTTTTTCTCTCTCCAGGTGTCTCTTTATGCAGCACTTTCTTTTCCACATCACTCTTTCTACTCCATACCTTTGCTCCTCATACCATATTCTATAAGGTCTGGCCAGCTTGATCTCCTGAATTCTCAATTTAATTAATCTACTGGGCTTTGTTTGGGTTCTGCTTTGTTGTCTTAGCTGTGCTGTGTATCCTCCTCAGCTAGCTTGGGTATTATCTCCAGGTAGTAATTTGGGGAAATCATAAAGATCTTTTGGATTGTTTCCCTTATCTCAAGAATTATTGTTTTGTGCTGAATTGTTATTTCATATATATTTCCAAGTATTTTAGATGTTTAAAGAAACATATGTAGGCATTCTCATCTTCAGAGCAGAGAGTAATGAGCATATCCACTATTAGAAATAAAAGAGCTAAAGCTCATCTAGAATAAGTCAATTGCTCAAAAATCACACATTTAGTATAACCAAAACCAGTAGGAAAATCCTAGTCTCCCATGTAGAAATTCATGCTCATTTCATCCTTGCATTACACCACACATTCTTGATCATACAAAATAGCTTTGAAATGGTGGGAATGGATAGAAGCTGATTTCCAACAGTTTAGAAGTAGATGGTTTCCTAATGAAAGATGGTAAAGGTAGACTTATTTTCCCAAGATGTTTTATGGTGAAAGAAGAAAAAGAAGCCAACCTGAAATAAAGGGAAGGAATGACAACCTGAAAAAGAAGCATGTGTGTTAAAATTGAAGGAAACTTGTGTATCCTATATAGGTGCCCTGAATCTGACAGCTCAGTCACAGAAATTAGCAGTGTTCAACCCATAATGAGCTTTAAAAGCCCAGGGGATAGAGTACTGTGAAAAATGTCAGGAAATGTTTGCTGAAGGAGGTAAAACTCAAGCAAGTCCCTGAAAGACTCACTCAGAATGCAAAACAAAAGCCACCAGGGAATTTATTGCAGAGGGCTTGCAGGGAGGGGTGGTAGTTGTGTGAAAATGTACAAGCTGTGCTTACAGGACAGTGAGAATATAATTGTAAGTAGATCAGAAAGTTTATCTCACTTCTTTAGTTCCTAGATTTCTTCTCAAGAAACATACTTATCAGAACAGTCTGTGGTCAGAGATGATAGACTGGGACGTCCCACTGGCTTTTTTAACACTACTCTCCTCATAATGCACCGTCAGCTATTATCCAGTGTCATTGTGGTCCTGTCTTTCCTATCTTTACAAGAAAAATTACATGTTTGGGGTGGAAATCATTAGGAATATAACTATAAGTCAATCAATATGTAATTAATAATTTTCTCTGTGAATGAGCTCAAATTTTCTATGCTACAGCAATTTTAAAAAGAGTACTTCCCTTTTGTCTTTGTTCCATATAATTCTCAGGATTAATGCTTCATTCTGTTATCCATTGGCAGATTTATATCATCTATACTTCTGCTGCCTGCAGCCATAGTACTGTGGCATCCATTCCTGTCAGATCTCAGAAGTTAAGCAGGGTCAAGCCTGGTTAGTACTTGGATGAGAGACCTCCTAGGAACACCAGATACTGTAGGCTTGGAAGAAGGACCCAGCAACCCACTCCCAAAAATCAATCCTCCATTGAAAACCCTATGAATAGCAGAGAAGCACTGATAAAGTGTTTTGCCTGTTGTACCTAGGGTCACTATGAGTTGGATACCGACTCTATAGCACCTAACAACAACAATACTTTTGCTAGACATATCATTTCGCTTACACAAAAAATAAAGGTGCTTTTAAATATAGGTAGGTGAAGATTCAATTCATTTCATTGCCTTGAACTCTTAAATGCCTAGTTTGCAACAATTTTTCATTAACACATAAGGCACATACTGGATGACCAAATATAAATGATATGTGACACTGCATTTAGATCTAAAAAAAGGGTTGCCTATTAACTCTATGTTGCTTAAATTAAAGAATAATAAGAAAACATTCCATTGGAAATATATCCAGATTTTCTTGTCATTGGGCTGGTTTTCTTGTTATTGGGCTGACTGACTATATTGGACTATATTGGAGGAAGAATATTTTAAGAATCCCAGAGTCCTGAGATTTCCCGAGTCTCCTCTCTTTAGAGTATTGAAAAGCAAAGATGTCACATTGAAGACGAAGGTGCGTCTGACTCATGCCATGGTATTCTCAGTTGCATCATATGGTTGTGAAAGCTGGACATTGAACAAGGGACACAGAAAAAGAATTGATGCTTTTGAATTGTGGTGCTGGAGACGTCTATTGAATATACTATGGCCTGCCAAAAGAACCAACAAATCTGTCCTAGAAGAAGTGCAACCAGAGTGCTCCTTGGAAGCAAGAATGGCCAGACTGCATCTTACATATTTCGGACATGTAGTCAGGAGAGATCAATCCCTGGAGAAAGACATCATGTTTGGGAGAGTGGCAGGACAATGCAAAAGAGGAAAACCCTCCACCAGGTGGATTGACACAGTGTCTGCAACAATGGGCTTAAATATAAATAAGATCATTTGCCTGGCACAGAATCGGCAAGTGTTTTGATCTGCTGTACATAGGGTTGCTATGAGTCGGACTCGACTCGACGGCACCTAACAACAATTTAGGAAGATATTTCTATTGGTAGGAAAACCATTTAATATTTCTGGGCCACAGATTACTCATCTATAAAATGGAAATAAATTACATGCCTTATGTATTGTAGACTAATATGTCCTTTCTTTTGTGAGGGACCCAAGCTTACTACAAAGAAATAAATATAGTCATAGCTAAGGGCAGGGAACAATTATAGTTGGAGAAAGAGAAGACCATCTGGGAAGGAGAGAAGGTATATCAATTTGTGATTATAGAATTTGCAGAGTATTGTGCTAAGAGAAACAAAACCAGAAAAAAGACAATCTGAGGAACCTGAAGGACCTTAGTATTGGGACATATCCTAAGAGAGCTGAATTTTGACTGGCTGGAGGTATAGAGAAGATACATTTTCTATGAAGAGAGACCTAATTAACTGAAGAGGTTTTTGCATTGTTCTACCTTGAATTTTATAAACATATTGTTAGCTAGAGTTGAATTGCACAGTACAAAGTTCATAAACATGAACACTGTTACCCTTCATTCATGAAACAACTAAATTGTCTCCTAGTGTTGGACTTTTAGAGCATAGAAAAAGCGGGACCTCCAAATACATATACTATGCCTCTAGTCCCCCATGCCAATATCTGTCCCTGCCTTTCTGTTACATAATTATAGAAACAAAAATAGGTCTGTGTTGGGATTGCCATACCTGAAAGCAACTGACACTTCAGGGGAAAAAATCAATCTAGCAAGAATAATAATAACTTAATTCCACCCTCCTAGAAAATTGAACTCCCAGGCATTTGCTTAGAAAGAATCCTATTATAATGTGATATGAAAAAAAAAAAAACAAAAAAAAACAAAACAAAAAAAAAAACCTCCCCAGTAAGATACATAGACTGAAGTGGGTTTGTGCTGTTGTTTATTGTTGGGTTTTTTGTTTATTTCTGTTTGTTTGCTTGCTTGCTTTTTTGAGTGATGCAATCCATGGCTGAGGATGTTCTGAAATTTTCTATGTTGCCCAGGGTGGCCTCAAACTCCCTATCCCAGTGCCTCTGTTTCCCAGGTGCTGGGATAGCAGACATGTTCTACCACACCTGTCTTCTAAGATGTTTACTTGTGTGAAAAAGAACTGGGCACAGGAAGAGGGAAGAAAATAACATATATATGTATATCTCTATATATACACACACACACATATATACACATATACACACAAACATATACATATATGTGTGTTTGTATATGCATATATATGTATGTTTGTATATACATATATATGTGTATGTATATATATATATATATATATATTTGTTGTTGTTGTTGTTGTTATTGTGGTTAAGTGTCATCCAGTCAGATCTGACTCATAGCGACATTTGTAGGCAGGATATAAGACATGATATATAAAATGCACCCAAAGGCATATATTAATAAGACGCTGCCCAAAATATGAAGAGTGCAAAGATTTTTTAAATAAGAATTTTTTAAATAAGAACATAATTATAACTTTGATTTTTACAGAAATTATCTGAAAGAACAGTGATTAATAAATGAAATGCCATTCCCACTCAAGAAAAGTAGCTGTAGTCAGCTAAAGTTAAGGGATTATGGAAACTCATGGGATCTCTTTAAACAATGCCAGAGAATTTCCTTGGCATTTTAAAAGAAGGAAAGCCTGGAAGAGGGAGTTGGGGCAAAAAAATGAAGGAAAGTATAATTTATCTCATATGATTGTTTTGTTAAACAATATAACTGGAAATAAACATTACAGGATAATCTAGAATGTGGCAGAAAGAAAAGAATTTAGGAAAATTATTGTCCTGTTATACTATATATTCTCGTTTCTAATCCACACCATTTAAACAGTTTTAGAGAACTACAAACTCAGATGTGAATTTGAATCATACACTGATTGGAATCCAGCCAGAGAGTCAGAGTGAGACCTCTTTCATTGAAATCCAATCCAAATGTGATTCTAATCTGCATCTGATTTTGTCGCCCTAGAAAATTAATGAAATGATGAGAGTTAGAATCGAGATTGTGTGGTACATCTATATCCCTGAAGTCCACAGAAAAGAAGGGTAGAGAGCAGAAAAGAATGAAAGTAATAAAGAAGAAAGCATAAAGAGCACAGAGTGGTAATTGGAATTAAATAGATAAGACAAAGTATATCTAAAGAAAGCCATATAGACTCATTAACATATTCATATATGGGTTTGTCTAATATGAACTACATATCACTGGAAATATAATCTCCCAGAGGTTGAGAAGGCTGCAGTTGAAGCCTAAGAGACCAAGAAAAAAATGCAATTCAGATGTTTTTGATTTCAGAAAAATACAAGCTTCACATTTATAAAGAAAACCTTACTATATATTAAGTTTCCTTGTACAACCGTTTTGTAAATTTCCCTTTATTTTTCTGAAATAAAATGCATATGTAATTTAGTTTACACACATAAATTGCATTAAGAAGGAAGAAATAACAATTGATGACAAATTTGTATATATTTTAGTGTGTTAATGCTCCGTAATGACTGTTGTTAGGCTCTTCATATAACCAGATGCTTTGCAGACTCATCAGGAATGTGACAAAAACAATCTCAAGTTATTGGGAGAGGTTATAATAGTGACTCAGAATACAACATAGGGGACATTTCATAAATGTGGTTAAATCTCTTGGTCAAATGTGTATGTTTTGGCTTGTGAAGAATCCATTGGACTTACGTGAAAAAAGTGAAAGCCTTAGGATATGAAAAGAAAACTTTTTTTGTTAATCTTGTTATAATAATTCCAAGAGTCATTTTTTCCCCTATACTAGGGCTTTTAGTTAGATGCCATCAAGTTGTATTTGACTCATAGTGACCCTCAGAGGGTTTTCAGTGGCTATTTCAGGATTGCCTTGAGAGTGGATTGCCACATCCTTCTCCCAATTTTGTGGTGCTGGGAATTGAACTAGGAACTCAGAGACTGCAGAGGTCCAACTGAGCTAAATCCCAGCCCATACTGGAGCTAAGAGAAGCCTATTAGAAAGGGATAATTCCAAATATAAATTTTATTTACTTCACCAGACAAATATCCATTATAACATTATATGGTAGATATTGAAGCAAATATCCTAGAATAATTGTTGTTAGGTGCTGTCAAGTTGAGTCTGACTTATAGTGATCTGATATGCAACAGAATTAAATGCTCCCCAATTCTGTGCCAAGCACACAAGATTACTTATATTTAAGCCCATTGTTTCAGACACTTTTGCAATCCATCTAGTTGAGGGTCTTCCTTTTTTTCATTGAACTGCCACTCTTACAAACATGATATCCTTCTCCAGGGGTTGGTCCCTCTTGATTACATGTCCAAAATACGTAAGATGCAATCTAGCCATCCTTGCTTCCAAGGAGCATTCTAGTTGCACATCTCCTAGGACAGATCAGTTTGTTCTTTTGGCAGTCCATGGTGTATTCAATATTCACTTCCAGAACCATAATTCAAAAGAATCAATTCTTCTCCTGTCTCCCTTGCTCAATGTCCAGCTTTTACAACCATATAGGGTGACAAAAAATACCAGGCCATGAGTCAGGTGCACCTTTGTCTTCAATGTGACATCTTTATATTCCAATACTTTAAAGAGATAATTTCACACACACACACAAACATCTATGTGTGTGTGTGTATGTATGTGTGTATATATATACATGTATATACATGTATATATATATAATCTATATATACATGTATATATATATCTATATATACATATATATATCTATATACATGTATATATAGATCTATATATATACATGTATATACATGTATATATGTGACATCTTTACATTTCAATACTTTAAAGAGATAATTTCACACACACATGTATGTGTGTGTGCGTGTATGTATGTATATATACATGTATATACATGTATATATATACATGTATATATATACATGTATATATATACATGTATATATATATATATATACACATATATATAGAGAGAGAAAGAAGGACCTTGCAACCCACTCCTGATACAATTCTGAAACAATCTGCTATTGAAAACCCT
>VMDO01025292.1:0-28451 GCA_007922755.1 Pedetes capensis
AGCACTTAAAGGGGTAGAGCCTTGCTCTATAGGGGCTGCCTGCTCCTTGCTCTCCATAAGGGGAGCACCCCAATAAACCTTCCCTGTCCTTTTCCAACCACCTGAAGGTCTCCCGAGGTCCTTCTTTCCGACACCGGTCACGTGTTATGTTGTGGGCTTGGCCCTAACTTTAGCCGGGCTAGAGCCAAAACCTCAACAGCAAGGCACCAGCCACATATCTTTTATGACCCAACCTCAGAAAACAGAACCTATCACTTCTGCAGTACTCTAGTAATAATCACACAGACCAACCCCAAAACAACATGGGACACAACTAACTACACAAAGGTATGAATCCTAAAGGAAGGGATCATTTGGCACCATCTTGGAATCTTCAAACAACGCAAAGGAGAGTATTATTGGGGAAACGAGACAGCTGCGTGGGAAGAGATTTGGCGCTCATACCTGTCGCCTCAGCTAGTCCCCTACATGGGTCTTTGAACTCCATCAAAACCCCTTCCTACAGAACTGTGTGCCTGGTGGAGAATTCTCTCCATTCCACTGGTTCCCAAACCACTTACCACCCACAGGCAATGTGCCAAGATTTCCCCATGTTGGCACTGTCCTGTTACCATTTTATAAGCGAGAATACTGAGGCTCAGCCACCAGCCCACATTATCGCAGCCACTGTGATGCTGGCTGGAATATGGCCCCAAGTTGCCCAACTCCTGAGCCCTCACTCTGAACCTCTGTGCCACCATGCCCAGATGGCAGGGGTCTGCACTCTTCCACTGGGCCCTGCCAACAAGAAGAATTCAGGCAGGCAATGAGAGGAAATGTGAAGCCTGCTGCGGTGGTGCCCCGAGCTCCAGGATGGGGAGGGACTGCTGTCCACGGAACCCATGTTCTGTGGTAGGCACAGGGCAGGCAGAGACCCACACGAGCTTACCGTCCTTGAGATGCAGTTGGTTCTCAGAGGGCTTCTCGGTGAACTTTAGCAGTGGGGACCTTGACCTCTGCACAGCAGGGAGAGTGGGGTCACTGAACAATATGGTGTCCTTGCCTGCTGTTGTGGAAGAGGGGAAAACAGACATGGTATGTCATCAGTGGATTTGGGGTGCACTTCTTCCCACACAGGGAAGGGCTGTCTGGGTTAAAATTATCTTCCATTGCAGGGAAGGCAGAGGGGAAGTGGCCAGGAGACCTTTTTCTAGAATGAGGATGGAGCAGGAAGGCCTATGATGAAAGAAGGATCTTGAATCATTCTTGAGAGGCTGCTCAGCAGTGGCTGCCCGCAAATGCCACCAGTAAAGGGCAGCCTGTATGTCTGCCCCCAACCAAGTGCCTGGGTGAGACCATAGCAGTGACAGCAAGGGCAGAGGGCTTTGGAGCTACACTATACTATTTGTGTTCTGGACAATGTCACTTGCTAACGGGGTGACATCAAGAATGTCACTCAACCTCTCTGGGCCTCACGTGTCATCTGCAGAATGAGGAAGAGTAACAGTGACAGCCCCTGCTTCTTTGGGTGACTGTGGAGATGAGATGGACGGGCCATGGGAAGGCTTGGGTGTTTGTGAGCCTCAGTCAGCGTGGCCAGTTGACTGGATGGTGCTGACTGCTACACACACACCATTGGACTTAACTCCATTCAGTCATCGGCAGGATCAAGTCCTCCCCGTGATCCTGGCTGGCCTTCCACTGAGTCCCCAGCTCCATTCCAGTCAAAGCCTTGTGTCTATTAGTGTGAATGCCCCAGGGAGACAGAAAGCTTGGGGTGACTGCGGGTGGGGGGGGGATACAGAAAAGCATATATCTCCCTTCCAGAGGCCAGGGCACACGGCACAGGCCAGAGCAGGGGAGAGTGGGCTTTGAACATGAGCAGGATGACCAGACACATGGACACAAGACACAGGGACACGACGTGATGCTGCCCACAGGGGCTGGGGGAGCCCAACAGGCAGGGCTGGAGGCCAAGTTCGATTCAGTAGGAACCATAGTGCCAAAAATGAACCCCTAGAGGTACAAGTCCAGCCTACGTTCATTACCTGTCTGACTTTGAGCAAGACGCTCTCTAAAGCTGTGCGAAGTCAACACACTAAATGTCTGTGGGCTCAGATTGGTGGCTCCGAGATTCTGTGATTTTACTCGGTGTCCCATTGAGCCCAGTCCAGAATGGAATGTATATGAAGACAGACACCTGCTGCTCTGGAGATCCAGTGACCCTTGGACATAACCCCATCATCGTGCCTTCAGGGTCCTCCTCCCTGTTTGTAATGCTGTCTTATTAACTTGACTCCTGAAACTGTGTTAGAGAGTTTTGCACACTGTAGGTGCTCAATAAGTGCCTGATAAGGCCTGATAAGGGCTGGGATTTAGCTCAGTTGGTAGAGCACTGCACTGCAATCTCTGAGAACCAGAGTTCAATTCCCAGCATCGCAAAAATGGGAGAAGGGCCTGGCAATCCACTCTCAAGTCAATCCCAAAATAGTCAGCTATTGAAAACCCTATGAGGGTCACTATGAGTCAGATATCGACTTGACGGCACCCAACAACAACAACAAGGGCTGAGTAATTGTGGGAGTCCTGGTGTCCAGAGGACCTGGGTGCTGGCCACTGCCTCAGGCAGATGGGGTGAGTCATCCTCATCAACAGCCAAGCCTGGGGGTCTCTGCCACCTGAAAGTCACCCCGGAAGAGCAGAGCCTGCTGGGAGCTGATGGTGAATTCTGCCAGGCACCTCCGTTGCTTCCAGTGGAAAAAACCAATGTGAACACGTTCAGGACCCCAATCTGGAGAGGCTTCCCGAGGAGAACTGTCCATCTGTAGCTCAGGATGCCGCAGAGAGGCCCGCAGACGGAAGTCAGCACAGTCAGGCTCCCGTTCAGGCCGCAAGGATGCAATCGGGAAGCACCTTGATGGACTCTTGGGGGTCAGACTTTGTGATGGGGTAGCTTGGGGTGAAGTTCGTGGGTTTCTTCCCAACAAGGCTGCTTAATCTGTCCACAAATCAAGACTGCATTCCATTCTTTTCCTTTTTCTTTTCTTCTTTTCTTTCTTTTTTCTTCCTTCCTTCCTTCCTTCCTTCCTTCCCTCCCCCCTTTCTCTTTCTTTTCTTTCCCTCCCTCCCTCTCTCCTTCCCTCCCTTCCTTCCTACCTCCCTTCCTTCCTTTTTTGCAGTACTAGAGGTTGAACCCAGGCCCTCATGCATGCTTTGCAAGCACTTTACCACTAAGATGCACCTCCCAGCCCATTTTTAACTCTTTTATCTGGAGACAAGGTCTTGCCTAGTTATGAAGGCTGCCTCTGTCCTTGAACTTGCAATCCTCCTGCCTCAGCCTCCTGAGTCGCTGGTATTACAGCTGTATGCAACCATGCCTGGCCAGGACGGCATTTCTTGACCCATCTTTCTCTGGCAGGTGCAAAGATAACTTTCTAGCCTTCAAGAGACTCAGGAAGGAACATGTTCTGCCCCTTTGTGCTCCAAGCAGCCTCCCCGAACTCCTTCCTCTTCATGGGCAAACAATGAGATATGGACATGGGTAGAAGTTAGCTGCAGCCCAGTGACCGAGGTGGCCCCAGGCGTTCCTCAGTCCTTCCTCTCACAGGACGACTACTACTACTACTGCTACTACTACTACTACTACTACTACTGCTACTACTGCTGCTACTGCTGCCACTGCTGCTACTGCTGCTACTACTACTGCTACTACTACTACTACTGCTGCTGCTGCTACTACTACTACTACTACTGCTGCTGCTGCTGCTGCTACTACTACTACTACTACTGCTACTACTACTGCTACTACTACTACTGCTACTGCTACTGCTACTACTACTACTACTGCTGCTGCTGCTGCTGCTACTACTACTACTACTACTACTGCTGCTGCTGCTACTACTACTACTACTACTGCTACTACTACTACTGCTACTACTGCTACTACTACTACTGCTACTACTACTACTGCTGCTGCTGCTGCTACTACTACTACTACTGCTGCTACTACTGCTACTACTACTACTGCTACTACTACTACTGCTGCTGCTACTGCTACTACTACTACTACTGCTACTACTACTACTGCTACTACTGCTACTACTACTACTGCTACTACTACTACTGCTGCTGCTACTGCTACTACTACTACTACTACTACTACTACTACTACTACTTCTTCTTCTTCTTGTTCTTCTTCTTCTTCTTTTTTGTGTGTACTGGGGGTTGAATCCAGGGCCTCACGCCTGCATGTTCTGCAAGTGCTGGACCACTGAGCTGCACCTCAGCCCATTTTTTTACTTTTTGAGACAGGGTCTTGCTAAGTTACGCAGACTGCCTCTGGTCTTGAACTTGCGATCCTCCCGCCTCCGTCTCCCAAACCCCTGGGATTACAGGTGTGCGCCACTGCACCTGGCTCACAGGACTTCTTCAGGGTAGAGCGTCATCCCTCATTCCTCAATGGCTCCTCAAAAACACAACTTGAAACCCCTGCAAATATCTGAGCTAGGAGCATGTAGAGAAAGCGAAAGCCAGCCCGCCTCCATGCCAGTCACAGGGCGGGTGGGAGAAGACAACACCTCCCCAAAGGCCTCCCTGGAGAGACCACTTCCTGAGCTCAAGGGAAAATGCCAAGATCGGGTCACTCTTGCCACGTGTTTGAAGGATTCAAAAGTCTTTCTTCGAAGGCTCGTGGTTCTACTGTTTCTCTGGAAGCGCAGCTGTGTGGACTAAATCGAGGTCTAATGTGACGGTTGGGAAGGGAGCTGGTGCTTCCACTTGGATTCTTACGTCTAGAGGGTGGGGAGCATGGGGGGCTCAAACCACCACTAATAACACAGCTGGTATTGGAGTTACTGCAAGCGCTCCGATGGCCTGTGTCCTCAAGTACTTTCCAACCCCACATTTCCCTCTTCAGGCTGATGCTTGGAGTGGAGGGAGAATGAGAACAAGAAACTGAAATAGCCAGGCAGGCTCTGCTCTACGCAGAGATTTTTCTGGCTTCCAGTGTTTCTTATTATGGGAGCAGGACATGGCAATCCACTCCTGAGGCAATCCTCAAAAAACAATCAGCCATTGAAAACCCTATGAGGGTCCCTATGAGTTGGACATGACTTGATGGCATCTAACTACAACAACAACGTTTCTTATTAGAGCATAAATACATCTGGGACTCCACTCCTCAGAGCCCCCTGCAGAAGCAGGACAAGGGCTGACGGAAGGAGGCTGGCAGGTAGGGAGAGGGGGGAGGGTCAGCCCTCACCCAGGGGTGTGGCTTGGTCCATGGGCCCCTCCCTCTGGCTTCCTCGCAATGGCCCTATGCCTTTGGCACCTGTCAGAGGCAGGCCAAACAGAAGAGAACTGGCTTCTCTACCCAGGTGAGTTGTCTCTGCAGGCTGTGACATTTGTCAAATGTGTCCACTTCCCAGCAAGATCACCAACGGGTCCCAAGGCTTACAAACACATCAAGAGCTCTGTAGTGTTGGCCAAGAGAGTGAGGAGGGAGGGAGAAGGCAGTCAAAGAAAAATCATGGCATGCTCATGGTCCAGCAGTCATTCCGCCTCGGAGTAACACGGGGTGGGCTCTTCCACCACAGGCCCACTACAGTCCCAGAAGAGATCATTCTGGCTTCTGAATTCCTCCTCTCAAGTCCACGTTGCCATGTGAACTAGTCACCACCGACCCAGTCTGTCCGGCTCCTCTCTTCTTGGAAATGTAGTCACCTAACTCTGTAGAAGATTGCTGGCATGAGAATCTAAATACCCAAGTCTAGTGCTAGCCTCTGTGGTCTTGGATGCCATCTATTTCCCTCCCTCTGTTTCCTCATCTAAAATGAGGGAATCAAACTAGATCAGGACGGAAGAAAAAGTTCTTGGCCTATCATTTCTGATTAGGAGGTGGCTTCCTTGGAAAGCCAATATAGAAGATGGCTCTGGGGGCCATATCTGCAATCAGCAAGGAAGAATGAGGTGATAGACTAGTAATGTCTGCCACTATGTAGGAATGGGTGTTGCACAATGTGCACCAAACATCCGCCATCATTGAACTTCTTGCTTCCAACTGCCCTTCTAGGATGGACATTCAAGGCTTCTTCCCACCCACCCCTCGTGTGCACATCTTCATCCTTCACTTAGCACTGAGCACCATTTGTTGCTTTCTTCTCACTGCTTCATGTAGACTCGTCTTGCTTCCCTAACTGGACTGCTGGTCGACGGAGGGGTGAGGGGCATGACCGGGATGTCTGGTACAACACTGAATTCACATGGTGGGTGCTCAGAACTGGAGCAGCTTGTGAATGGCCTGTTGGAGAACCATGGTTGCTTTTGAGATGCTGGTGAGAATCAGATTGTTGTTGTTGTTGTTAGGTGCCATCAAGTCGTGTCCGACTCATAGTAACCCTCATAGGGTTTTCAATGGCTGATTGTTTTGGGATTGCCTTGGGAGTGGATTGCCACATCCTTCTCCCATTTTTGCGGAGCTGGGAATTGAACTTGGGACCTCAGAGACTGCAAAGCAGTGTTTTACCAACTGAGCTAAATCCCAGCCCCCAAAATCAGATAGAGTTGGCAAATCTCTGAAACCACTGGAACCCAGTGCCCTCCACAGCGATTTGGATCCTACTTGGGGAGAAAATAAGGAAGAGGAGGGAGATGAAGGAAGGGAAGAAGGGGAGGAGGAGGAGAAGATACTGCCCTTTCTCCACTCTTCAGTAGGTTAGATGGGAACACATAAAGCAATGAACAGACAGAAGGGCTGACCTGATGCGCACTGGAAAAGCTCCCCACCCCGCACCCTTTTCACAGGGACTGACAACATCCTTCATCAGAGCTGGGGAGCTGCCTCTCTCCCTCCTGTCCTCCCACTTTGTGTCTATGTGGAAGCCAGAGACTAGAACAACGATGGCCACAGAGTGATTCATTCCCACAAGTCCCTCCAAGCTCATTTTACTCTTTTAACACTTGCTTTGTGTGAACTGAATTCTCGGTTTCAATTTGCTATTCTCATCAGAAAAGTTCAGGAAACACAGACAACACATTTGGACTTATTTCCATGCAGGGATGATATCACGCACTGTTGATATTAATGACAAAAACAAGACATTTCAAAAAGAACATACTCCCAAATCCTACTGAAACATTGTAGCTCAGGCCTTCCAGGCAGCAAAAAGAAGGAAAGAAACAGTTGTTATTGCATAATAGCCATTGCAAGTCCTACCCAGCTCTAACACCAGAGATAGAAAATTGCCAGCATTTATTCACTTGTTCAACTTCCACTTTCTATATAAATTATAAAGATGTATCAATGAGAAAATTCACTAAGTCATCTTGAAGAGAAAAAAATCAAAACCCCAGTTACATGCACAGAAGTGGCAATCCAACTGTACAAATAAATAACAAATCTGCCCGACTGTGCTGAAATTTGGTGCAATAAAAAGAAAGGCCTTCACAGAAGATGAGGTTTGAACAGCATCAAAAGGGTCTTGTACAAAATGGATCATTCAAATCCCCAGGACACCATTTGCCATTAATTAGTTCTGTTTGGTCTTCTGACACGGAGTTCATGGAATCTCCGCTAAAAATTCCAATTTATGAAACACACTTCCAGGCAACCTAAGGCAGCTATTCCGATTTACATTTAAGAAAACTTGATGTGGTCCACCTCCCTGTGGCAATTTTGATTTCTCATCCATTACAGAGAAGCAGCCCACCAGTCAAGGGGAGAGGAGAGGGCTTTGTGAAGAAAGGGTTAGCAACTAAAAATACACTTACGGATGTTCCTTCCAGGGAAAGAGGAGGTGGGAAAAACCATACACAGAAGTTTCTGAACAGTGTAAAGACAGGGAGAAGAGCTGACAGGGGCTCCAAAATGCGGTATCTTACCAGGATAAGTGGATACATATAGCTAATTAAAGTGAAATATCAGAGGCTCCTCCTATGTACAAATGTGGGGAAAAAAATCTTGGGAAATTTTTGTTTCCAAGTTATGTAAAAGGGAAACAAAGGAAGGCAGGAGAAGGTGGTTGTGAAGTACATTTTGTTAGAACAACCGTTGGCTCTTCATTTTTAGTACTGGTGGTTAAATTGAACAAACCTTTGTGTGTTTTTACACCCAGTTTCAGGGCTGGTGATTAAGCGGAACAAATCTTTGTAAGATCTTATATTCATTTTTAAGAGTGAAGATTAAATTGAACAAATCTTTGTATGTTCTCACAAGCGTTTTAGGAGGGATGATTATATTGAACAAATCTTACTCATAAGATGCCTACAGATAAAAACAATGAAACGATTCACTACATTCGCACAGGTTAAACATACAAAGACAATTTGAGAATTTAGGTTAGTAAAACCAGTGAACCAAAAATGAGAACTTCAGTATTGTATTTTTCTGATTCTGACCCCCCACCCATGATAGTTTCTAAATTTAGCACACTTTTAGATCTCCAGCCTCCAACCATACCACCCTGGCATCCAATCCCATCTGATCTCAGAAGCTAAGCAGGGCTGGGCCTGGTTAGAACTTGAATGAGAGATCGCCTAGGAACACAGCCTACAGCCTAGGTGCTTTAGGATTGGAAGAAAGCCCACTCCCAAAAAATAATCAGCCGCTGAAAACTCTATGAATAGCAGAGAAGCACTGATAATAGTGCTGGGTATGGCATAGTGTTGGGTAGGGTTTTATCTGTTGTACATAGGGTCACTGTGAGTCGAACCCCACTCGATGGCACCTAACAACAACAACACAATAATTACAAACACATCTTTTGGGGGGTGGGGTTTAACTCAGTTGGTAGAGTGCCTGTTTGTACTCTCTGAGGTCCTGGGTTTGAACCCCAGACCACAGAAATGGGAGAAGGACTTGGCAACCCACTCCTGAAATAATGCCGAAACAATCAGCCCCTGAAAACTCTATGAATAAAGGAGAAGCACTGACATAGTGCCGAGCATGGCACAGTGCTGTGCAGGGTTTCATTCTGTTGTACACAGGGTCACTATGACAGCACCTAACAACAACATAGATCACCAGATAAAGGGGCACTAAAAAGGCAGGATCTTTTTTACAAATTGAGTGAGAGCTTCCTTTAAGAAACAAGCAAACAAGCAAACAAACAAAAACCAAAACAAACCCTCTTGCCACTGGTCCACACCTGTAATCCCAGCAACCCTGGAGGCTGAGGCAGGCAGACCACCAGTTCAAGGCCAGAAGCAACCTATACAATTTACCGAGACCCTGTCTCAAAGTGAAAAATAAAAAAGGGGCTGGAGGTGCAGCTCAGCAGTAGAGCACTTGCCTAGCATGCAGGAGGCCTGGGTTCAACCCCCAGCACTGAAAGAAACCAAACAAAACTGGCAATAGGCAGTTTTTATGAAGTTCTGCTTACCTGGAAGGCTCCATAAACCAGAAACTTCCAGGGTTCTCAATTTTTTCTCCAGCTCAGCCACCCGATTCCCTAGAATTCTGAAAAATGGAAGAAAATGACAACATATTGAGTAATCTGTAACTCTCAGGGCTGAGGCAGCTACTGGAAGACCCACCAGTCCTCTAATACAGAAAAAAATGGTTTGTGATTTAAGATGTTGTTGTTATTGTTAGATGTCATTGAGTTGGGTCTGACTCATAGTGACCCTATGTATAACAGATGAAACACTACCTAACATTGTGCCATGCCCAGCACTTTTGTCAGTGCTTCTCTGCTTATTCACAGGGATTTTCAATGGCAGATTGTTTCGAGAGTGGATTTCCAGGTCCTTCTCCCTAGCCTAAATTTAGCACCAGGTATTCTTAGGCGGTCTCCCATCCAAGGACTAATAAGGCCAACTCTGCTTAGCTTCTGAGATCAGGTGGGATTGGATGCTAGGGTGCTATGGTGGCAGATTTAAGACAGATGCTAAAAATGGAGGATATGGGAAGAGTGATTTTGTGTGTAAATGATATGTTCTCTGAAAACACACATGTAAACAGAAAGTAAAGTGAATGACTATGTATGCATATATTATACCTATGTGTAGGTATATATGTCTATATGTGTGTGTATACACACGCGCACATGCACGTGGCATTTAAAATGTCCTTCAAGTGAAGCTTCTTCCTCAAGCTGATTTTTCTGGGGACCTAAACAATTGTTTCACCACTGCCCAAAACATCTCATGGAATATCTATTTGAGAAGTGAAGACAGTTAATTTTAACTACCTTTACTAGTATGGGAGAAGGATATGGCAGTCCACTCCCAAGGCAATCCCAAAACAATTAGCCATTGAGAACCCTATGAGGGTCGCTATGAGTTGGACACAATTCGACAGCACCCAACAACAACCTTTACTAGTACGAAGCCTTAATTCTTTGAGGATGGATCTGATTTTTGGAAAGAACCAAGGCTAACAAACAATGTGCCTGAGAATGCTTGGCAATGTTACTTCTGAGTTAATAAAAATACTAAGATCAGCCGGGCGTGGTGGTGCATGCGTATAATCCCAGAGACTCCGGAGGTGGAGGCAGGAGGAATCTAAGTTCAAGACCAGAGGCAGTCTGTGTAATTTAGTAAGACCCTGTCTCAAAAAAGTAAAAAAAAAAAAAAAAAAAAAAATGAGCTGAGGGTGCAGTTCAGTGGTCCAGCACTTGAAAAGCATGCAAGCATGAAGCCCTGGGCTCAACCCCCAGTACTACACATAAAACAGACAGACAAACAAATAAAAAAGGCTAAGATCTCCTTTCTTAGACCCAATCTCTGTCTTCCTGATGTCCATATCCTTGATTCCTAACACCAGATCTGGAACAGGGCAGGTGTTCAATCAATACATTTGCTGAAATCAATGCTTTTCTTTTTTCATGATTTGCAATTATCCATGGAGAGAATTAAAAATAGGCGTTTCAAAAGAGTTTTCAGTAATTCCAGAATCAGTAGAACATGTATGTTGCTTTCCAGATGATCATTTTGATTCCTTGAGATATATAAGTTCTGGGACATGTATTGGAAAAGATCCCACTGCTTGTTTAGAAGCCAGACTTTGTCTAAATACACAGGTAGACATAAATGTGGGCATTTACTCCCCTCCTTCACTCTCTATAAAATTAAGTATAAGTTGGGGAATGATTTGATAGTCATCTAAAATTTCAATCACTTTCCATTGGCTTGGAGAGTGAAAAACTAGTCTTTATTTTATTTGGGGGATTTTCTTGGCACTGCCGTGCCAAAATGATATGGAAATCACCTTAATAGCACAGTTTCAATTCCTTTCAGCAGGATAAATCAGAACATCAGAATTATTCTCCTACCTCTCTTTATATTCCAGAGATAGCTACACACACCCACATACATGCGGGGACATGAATATGTATATAACTGTACATATATATGGCTTTGGAGTCATCCTTATTTTACCTGAATTGACTCGCAGCATCTTAATTAATATTCTCTTTGAGTTTGCAGAAAACTCTGGTATTACTATATGTGGTTTCCTTCATCTAGATAAGTAGAGCCTTTCTTTTCTTCTTTTTCTTAAGTCTTAAAACTCTGCATAGTCTTTATCAATTACTTTCAATTTCACTCCATTTGTGGGGTCTGTTTTGTTTTCATGTCCCTGACCCTTGCCTAGACACTGTTCTTCCTAATCTCACTTTCAATCTCTTGCTCAGCCCTTCTGATCCAAGCTCCCTTTTCACAGCTGATGGGTTTGAGATGCAATCACCACAGTGCTGGAGCAGATGCCTGTTTCTTAACAAGATCAGATCCTGTGTTTGCAGCTGCCTCTTGGAAACAAAAGATAAGGCTCCACTCTTTGGTGGATGCTGAGTGACGCCGCCGCCTGGGCCATGTTCAAAGGCGTGGTGCAGAGACATCTGGTTGCATTTTTGCTGGTGTTCCTGGATAACACGCCCTTTCTCCTCGAAATGGAATAACGCGAATTTGCGAGTGTCCCCGGCAACCTGCTTCCAGAGACCTGGCCCAAGTTTGTCAGTAGTAGTTGCTTTCTTTGGTCTGACACTCACCAGAATCTAATGCCGGGCTGGAGACAATAGAAGGACCCAGTAGAAGTTGTGGCAGGCATAACAGCAATAACTACAGCAAGTGCCTGCCATGAACAGAGTCAGCCGGCTGATTTCTCCTGAGTCCTCAGCATGAGGCAGGGGCCATGCTGAACATTTACCTAGCGTGCATTATCTCATCTAACCCCAACAAAACCCTTCTTATCCTTCTGTTACATGAGTGAACGCTAAGCAACAGAGAGCTTAAGCAACTTGCCCAAGGACACACAGTTTGCTCCAAACAATATCACCCATCACACACTATTCTGCCAATTAGGAATCAGAAGTGAGTAACAGAAGTTAATTAACTTGACCCAAACCACATGTAGGACTCTGTCAGTGGTGACTCTGAATTTGAACCCAGGCTTCTGTTAGTGTCTGAAGCACATATTCTTAACCAACACTTTAAAACAAGCCTGCTCGTATTTTTCCTCATGCCCACAGCAAGCACTCCTTAAAAACTGCTCACACTGAAATACTGATGGAGCCACAGGTGACTTGCAATATACAACCCAAATGTTCTGAATGACCAAGTGGGACCTCCTTCTCATCCTCACCAGAGAACAGGGCAGAAACCACTGAGCATGCTAGGAGACAACCCTAGGGGGGCGAAGAAGCTAGCCGTCTGAGTCTCAGGGCTGGCCGCACTCAGGATGGAGAGAGGAGGAACAAGGGCCACTCGGTGCAGTGTGATCAGGTCAACGAGCGGGTCCTGGGATCCAGTGATATGCTACAGGCTGTAGGGGACAATGAAGAGAAGTGGACTCTGTCCCTGTCTTGGAAAGAAAAACTGCTGAGAGACAGACAGACAGATGCATGTACACAAACATACACAGTTCTATGGAAAAACTGATGGCAGCTGCTATTTATTGGTCATGTGCTCCGGACCAGGTGTTATTGCTCTAAGTGCTGCATACGCACTGCCCTGGTCCTTTGTGACACCTGACCAGGCAGCCTTTATTTTGCAGATGAGGGAACTGAGACTCGGAGATGTCTACTAGCACACCCAGGGACACACAGCTTGTAAGCAGACAGGCCAGACAAAATCTGGGCCTGAAATCACACAATGCTTCCATAGAACCTTACTGAAGAGCTTTGTGAAAGATAAATCCAGAGACTGGTGGGAACGCTGATGGTGGAAGATCCTGTTGCCTTTATACGTGGACAATGGGGAGCCCAAGGAGTTCTCAGCAGGGTAGCAGCATAATGAAGTTTAGGAAAAGTGCTCCTGGTCTCGAGTTGAGAATGGATTGGAAGGAGTATGCGTGGAAGTAGAAAGACCAGTTGGGAGGGTCCCATCCAGGTGGGAAGTGATGTGGTCCAATGAAGCCAGTGGGGAGGTGTGGAAGCTAAAGGAATGGCACCAGGAGGAGGCAGGTAGGGAGTGTGTGGCGCCCGTGAGTTGTGTGCGCAGGCAGACATGCGGGATCGTGGGAGAATGCAAAGCTCTGAGTGTGCAGGCTGGGGGAGCCCATCCACTCACCAGCACAGTGTGTGAAGCCACAACAGAGGGCTGGCAAGAAATGGGTACAGAGGACGAGGGGGCCAGGGCAAGGGGGAGCCCTGGCAAGCCATGGGGAGAACGTTGTGGGTGGAAAGGGGTGGTCAGCGTCAACTTATTCTAGGACACGGTCAGACAGACAGAAGTGGAGAAGAGGCCATGCCTGGCCCTTGAGAGAGGCATTTCAAGACTACGGAAGGGAAGAAACCTAGAGTTCAAGTGACATAGCCCAGACTAAAGCAGACTGAGAGAAGGAAGAATGGAGATGGCTCTTCAGGGGCAGCAGGGAGCACAGACAGCTGGGGCATTGGGTGAGGCGCAAGCAGGCTGGAGAGGGGACTGTTGTTTTGTGCAATGGGTAGAGTTTTAAATACAATTTTTATGTAGTTATTGGTTGTTTTGGGCTGGGGTTTAGCTCAGTTGGTAGAGTGTCACTCTGTGCTCTCTGAGGCCCTGGGCTTGATCTTCAGCACTGCAAAAAAGGGAGAAGGACCTGGCAGCCCACTCCTGAGGCAATCCCCAAACAATCAGCCATTGAAAACCCTATGAGCGTCGCTATGAGTCGGACCCGAATCCATGGCACCTACCAACAACATGGGTTGTTTAGGATGGGAGAGATTTCAGTGTGTACCCTCCTAACAGTCCAGGGACATCCTCAAGACACCGGGCCTCCAGTTGGTTTCTGATGACCGTGACATTGCTGCAGGTGGGATGAGGAAGCTGCAAAGACAGAACTAACTCAGGAGCTGCCACTCTGGCCACTGCTCTCTGGATAACTCCGGATTATCCAGTTGTCAGGAGTGCCTGAGTGAGGTTATTTCAGGAAAGCCTGGTCTTGGGACGGGGAGCAGGTTGCTGGGGTTCTACACAATCTGGAGATGCCCTGGCCCCACCCTACCCACCCTGGGGGTCTTCTGAATCTTTGCGCTGATCCACAACACCCTCTCTTCTTACTGCTACCCAAGACTGTGAACTTCCAAGCTCACTTACCACTGGCCAGGGAAGGGGAAGAGGACAAGATTTTAGGCAAAGCAGGAAAGGTATATTATTAGACAGCCCCCTGACCCCAGCACTGGCAGGGACATGGCTGTGGGGTAGAACTGAGAACCACAGCTGGTGGCAGCGAAACAGTAGTTTAACAAGTGTGGCTTCTACTCGTTCATTGCAACCACCTCATTAGCTAAGTGACCCTCATCCTTTCTTTAGTGATAACCTGACAACTGCCAACTCTTTGGCAGGAAGAACTGGAAACAAATTGGCTATTAATTGAATATCGCTCAAAATGTTAAGTCCTGGGTTTATTCCTCATTCTTCCAGATGGCCGCCATAGGACCTCCTCTGCAAGGGGGTGCCGGTCAGGCAGTGGGAAACCGACAGGGGGCGCGCATGCCTCCAGAAAAGAAGGGCGGGATTCCTATCTCACTGCTCCACCCAAACAAATCTATTTATTTCAGTTGGAGAGACTACCTCTTGAGGGATAACAGCAAATAGACCAAATTCTCCTTCTAGTCTTACATCTTTGTTTGTAGTATAATTAGTTTCTTTACATGTCCCCAAATAAAACATTTACTGAAGATATGAAACTTAAGAACTAAGTATTAAAAATGACACATGAAGTGCCTCATGTACTGATAGGGGATGATCGCTGAGATCTATCATTACAGGGGGAAAAAGCATGGTACAGAAAAGCAATCTTTTCTGTGGTAAAGACAAACTACCATTTGTTTAAGAACTTACATAGGTACATGAGTGCTTAGGTGTGTAGCTATATATGCAACATGCATTTGCTTACATCTGAATCTTTTGGAAAGATATAGAAGAAATGAAGAATGGTAGATTCTTCCTAGAACTGGGTTTGGGTAACTTCAATGAGAAGTTTGGAAAACCACATGTTAACCATGTTGTTGTTGTTGTTGTTAGGTGCAGCTGAGTAAGGTCTGACTCACAGCGACCCTATGTACAATAAAACAAAACACTCCCCAACACTGTGCCATGCCTGGCACTATGTCAGTGCTTCTCTGCTATTCATAAGGTTTTCAATGGCTAATTATTTTTTGGGGAGTGGGCTACCTGGTCAAGTCCTCCCAAGCCTACGGCACCAAGTATTTCCAGGCCCTACCCTGCTTAACTTCCGAGATCTGATGCGATTGGTCGTAGTAGAGGTATAGCTGCAGGCTATTTGATGATAGGGTGGCTCAAACATTTTAAAAAAATAGTTAAACATGCAAAGGTGCATTAAAACAAAAAGAAACACAGCCAAATGAAAATATGTCTTTCTCCATGGAGGTAGAAAGTGCTTTGCAACTGGGAATGTGTGTATTGGCCGTGGGGCTGGTGAGGCCCATGTGGGAAATTAGTGGCTCTGCAGACGCTGTCGAGCTGGTGACCCATGGAGCTGCCTCTGGAGGCAGCGAGGACTCAGCCCAGCTTTGCAGCGGAGGCCAGAGACAGAGCTCAGAAGTGGGGTGGCAGCTGTGCATGGCGGGGCCTGGGTGTGTGGTGTGGGATGGACTGGAGTCTGAGGATGGAGGCAGTCGGGAGGTTGGGCCCCAAAAGAGATGATGGTGTGAAGAGCAGAGCACTGAAGGGTGGGGTGCAGAGGTCCCCAGAAGGCCCCAGGCGTGCACTCAGGAAATGCACACTGAAGAACTCAATGCAGGACGGCCACATAGCTTAACTGTTTAGATGTGAGCATTCAGTGGACGGCAACAAGGGTTAGAAGATGATCAGTCATCCACTCACCACACCATCACGTGCGCTCACCGTGAGCCCGGCACCATCCTGTGTGTGAGAAGAGAGATGGCAAAGTGGACGTACGTGCTGGTCCTGAGTGACATGGAGGTCTGCCAAGGCTTGACCACCGGACGAAGGGCAGAGCCCTTCAAACATTCTTCAAATCATGCTTTAAACGGCTGCAGGAAACTAGGTGACGTGGCACACGCCTATGCTTCCAGCAACTCTGGAGGCAGAGGCAGGAGGATCGCGAGTTCGAGGCAGGAAGCGGTCTGTGCAACTTGGCGAGACCCTGACTCAAAATTTAAAAGGAGAGGGAAGGTGCTGGGGGTACAGCTCCGTGGTAGAGAGCTTGCCTCGGTGCTTGAGGACTGGAGAAAGAAAAAGATTGCCTGATACTACATCTGATAGAGGGACTACAATTCTACCCATTCTTTTTTTTTTTTTTTTTTTTTCCGGTACTGGGGGTTGAACCCAGGGCCTCACGCCTGCATGCTCTGCAAGTGCTGGACCACTGAGCTGCACCCTCAGCCCACTTTTTTTTTTTTTTACTTTTTGAGACAGGGTCTCGCTAAGTTATGCAGACTGCCTCTGGTCTCGAACTTGCGATCCTCCTGCCTCCTGCTCCCAAGCCGCTGGGATTACAGACATGTGCCACCACACCTGGCAATTCTACCCATTCTTCAATTAACAAACAGTTGGGTTGTTCTACATTTTTCATTCTTATAAATGAATCCATAGCGAACAAACTTATACATAAACTTGAAAGAGGGATTCTGGTTGTTTATTTTGTGATGCTGGGGATCAAACTGAGGACCTCCCACATGATAGGAAGCGCTCCACAATGACCCCTGGGCCTATATTTTTCCCTTTAAGATAAATTCCTAGAAGTAGAGTACCTAGGTCAAAGGGCACACACACTCTGTGAAGTATCTTGAGCTAAGGAATGGATGTTCCAGGCTCTAGACTCACTGAACGTGTGGAGCTGAGAGGCTATGGGAGACATCGTCCCCTAGAACTGGAGATGGCGGTCTTGCCCTTGACAGGATGGTGGGGACAGGAGATCTGAGAAGAGACTACAGAGAATGAGAGGCAGAGACAAGGACAGGGCATGAGGCCTGGGCTGGGGAGGGTAAGAACAACAGGAGACAGAGATGGGGGCCACACAACCTTCAGGGTGAGGAGAGGGGAGGATGATGAGCAGGGGAAGGGGAATGGGAACCCATAGAAAATTCAAGTTCCCATCTTGACACTCAAGGAAAATGGGTCTCTCAATGGAAATGTGATGCAGAAGAACTACAGAGCAAAGACTCAGAGGTGGAATTTGGGAGTGCTGGTGACTGTCAGAGAAGCTGAAGTGGGAAAGGCAGGAGAAAGTGTTGTTGTTGTTAGGTGCCAACAAGTCATGTCCGACTCATAGCGACCCTCATAGGGTTTTCAATGGCTGACTGTTTCGGGATTGCCTCAGGAGTGGATTGCCAAGTACTTCTCTCATTTTTGCAGTGCTGGGAATTAAACCCAGGACCTCAGAGACTGCAGCACAGAGGTCTATCAACTGAGCTAAATCCCAGCAGAGGAAGTGTTAGGGGATTGCAAAGCCAAGGTCCTCTATTTCTTCCCGTACATGGACTCTGCTGAGGACTCTAACCTGTGCTCCTGCCAAACACCAAGAATCTGCATGTGTAATCAAGCACCCCTTCCAAGGGACTTGACCATAGGCGAACACCTCAGGATACATTTTGACAAGCTGGCCATGAAGAAGGATGGGTGGTCTTCCGCATGAGCGTTCTGGGGAAGTGGGACTCCTGGGAAGGCAGCAGGGAGAGGAAAGACCTTGGGATTCAGGGTGAAGGGGCAGAAGCCAGAGGAGGGGAGGCTGATGAGGAGGTTGAGAGAGAGAGGGTCCCAGGGCAGCGAAGCCCCCAGAGGGTAGAGATGTGTGGACCCCAAGGTGATGGGCCAGTGTTTCCTACATCCAGGAGGAGCAGAGGGAGGGTGGAAAGGCAGGGTTTTAGGGGGTTGGCAGGTGGAGGGGTTTAGGATAAGTAGCCCCCATTCTTCCAGTAAATGGGGAGCTGAGGTTACTTACTGAGGAGGTGGGAAAGAGCCCAGAGCCCTGGGTGGGGGAAGCAGAGTAGGCTCACTGTATACTGCAGGGGGTCCTGGAGAGATGAGACCCATCCTACCGGACCCTTCAGATTCCTATCCCTTCTTCTTCCTGAGAAATAACTGCAGCTCAGCATCTGGCTGTTTCATTTTGCAAGAATGGTGCAAACTTCTCCTGTCAATAAATTACCCTTGTCAGCCTGGAGAGATCGCCCGACCTCCCTGCGCCGCTCCTGCTTCCGTCCACATCTTCATCACCCAAACCGTCCTCCCTGCACTCCACCCTTTCCTCCTTCTATTTTGTTTTTACAATACTTTCAATCATTTTCCAGTGGCCTCTTCCCGCAGTGTCCCTGTGTTTGCCAGCGGCCTTCCCTCCGCCCCAGTTCTCTGGTGCTTCTCCTTCTGGCTGGGTGCCTAGCATTTCAGACCCAGCTCAGTCCTTTTGCACTTTGATTTGGGAGTGGGTCATATGAGCAGGACCAGCTATAGAATCTGTGCAACATAAAAATGTGAGTCTCTTTTGTAGGAAAAAAAAAAGGATTATGAGCTTCAAGATGGCAACAGCCAAGCATGAGACCAACTGCCAGACCCTTCTTAGCACAGGTTGCATGCCACAAAGTCACCCCTTCTGTGACTTGAATGTGTACCCTAAAGTTCTTGTGTTGGAATCATAATCTCCAATGGCAGGAATCTCTGGGAAGGGATGAGGACTAGATGAGGTCATGAGGGTGGGGCATCCATGATGCTATTAGTGGCTTTATAAGAAGAAAGAGATCCAAACTAGCCTGCTTGCTGTGTCTCTCCAAGTGACGCCTTTTGTCATACTATGAAATAGCAAGAAGGCTCTCAGCAGATGTCAGTGCCCTGCTCTTGGATTTCCCAGCCTTCTGAGCTATAAGAAGTACATTTCCTTTTTTTCATTTATAAACTACCTAGGCTCAGGTATTCAATTACAGCAACAGAAAACGGACTAACATAGGTAATAATTATTGTTTTAATTTCTTGTTTTTATTTATCACTCTCTGAACACTTTCTGTTTTGTTCTGTTGCTTCTAACTGCCACCTTCACCTACTTTCACTTGCTTGATTTTATACGATATAATAAATGTGCTATAAAAACCAAGTAAAAGATGTTTCCTTTATTCTTCCTTTCCACTCTCTGGTTTTTGCATATCTGGAAGAGCATCTGAAGAGCGTCCCTTACAGGCCCAGCTGCCTGTGGAAGTTGATTCTTGGGTAGCTCTTGCCAGTCAGGGGCCCTTGATGTCATGCTGTGAGGCTGAAAAGGCACTGAGGCGGCTCCTCCCCTAAAAGGAGGCCTGGGGGAGAGGCAGGTAAGTCGCCCCATAATTGTCTAAGGGAAATCTTTCTTTTTCTTTTTTTAGGGAAATCTCTATGATATACGCACTCCTTGGGGCATAGCTCAGAGGAGGCATCAAGAAGCAATGACCGCATTCGTGCCCTGCCGACTCCAGCAGGGGCAGATGCTGTCATGAAGCAGAGCCACCGGTCTAGTTTAGTCTGATTCCTTCTAGGTCTGAGGGTCGTCACCCTCTTCTGGGAACACCGTTAGCTCCACTCCGCGGCCATTCACTTCTCAGAGCTCTGCCCTACCTCTTCCACCCACCCCTCAACCCGAGTGCCCAGCCACCCACTTGTTGGTTTGTCTCTGGTGCTGAATGACCATATTTTTCTCGTGGATCGTCTCCAACAAGGCAGTTGCCAGGGATTTCAGGTCGGCAATGGACTGTGGAGTAGCTGGGAGACTGCACCCGTGCTCGTCAGACAGCAGATCCTGGACTGGGGAGGACACAAGGTCGACAACTCAGTTGTGAATTCTTGCAGAATGCGGGATGCAAGCCAACGCCAGTTCCTCCTGGGGCAGTGGGGGAAACCAGCTTTGAAATGCTGCTGCATTGTACTGAGAGCCCATCTCACGTGTCAAAAGTAAAGAAAAATAAACTCCAGTCTGAGGGGTAAGCAGACAGGAAGAAGTCCTAACAGCCCTTTTTTTTTTTTTTTTATAGCAGTGCTGGGGATGAAAGCCAGGGCTATGTACATATTAGTCAAGTGCTCTACCACTGGACTATGGCCCCAGTCATTTGTAACTTTTTACTAGGATAATAATTGCATTTGTACTGCATGTTAAAACACTTCCATGCGAACTAACTCATTGAGACTTAGGATTTAAAAAATCAACCTGGAAAGTATTAATTTATTTCCATTCCATAAACAGGAGAGGAGGGTGCAGTTGGGTTAAAAACACTGGCTGCGCTGGGCGTGGTGACGCACGCCTGTAAACCCAACAGCTCAGGAGGCAGAGGCAGGAGGATCGTAAGTTCCAGACCAGAGGCAGTCTGCGTAACTTAGCGAGACCTTGTCTCAAAAAGCAAAAAAATGGGCCGGGGGTGCAGCTCAGTGGTCCAGCCCTTGCAGAGCATGCAAGTGTGAGGCACTGGGTTCAACACCCAGTACCAAAAAAAAAAAAAAAAATTGGCTGAGGTCACACCACCACACAAATGACATTGACCCCTAGTCCTGAGCTCCTTGCTCTATATTAATTTCCCATAGTGTAGATGCCACTGGCAGGTGACAAGGTGATAGAGAAGATTATTCAGAATGCAAAATAGGTTTTGTATTTTAATAGCTATAAATTTATTTGAATGTATTATAGGAAAGGGCTGGGATTTAGCTCAGTGGGTAGAGCGCTGTGCTGCAGTCTCTGAGGTCCCGAGTTCAATTCCCAGCACGGCAAAAATGGGAGTAGGGCTTGGCAATCCACTCCCAAGGCAATCCTGAAACAGTCAGCCATTGAAAACCCTATAAGGGTCGCTATGAGTCGGATACTGACTTGACAGCATCTAACAACAATAACAACATTATAGAAAAGAAAATAATGGTGTAACAAACCAATGATTTCACAGATGTTACTACTCAGGACAAGGCCAAGTAAAACAAGTCACTTTCAAATCAATTTAAAGATATGAAGCAAACAATATCATGAGTGGTACAGAGCTATAGAAAAGAATTACATAGCAGACTTCACATATCTGAATGCTGGGAAAGAATTTCTTACACACAGTCTAGCTGTTCCTGGATGCTTGTTACTAGACAGCCTGCCAGCTCACATTCATGGCCAAATTCAAAATGTAGCCAAATAAGTCCACAGGTCAGTGTAACTGGAGGATTGAGACCCATAGGAAGTAGCCAGTCTCCCGGGCACACCCTGCCCTAGCTAAGTCTCTGTTAACAAGTCTCCAGCTATCTATGGATGAATCTGGGAGGAAATTCTTTCTTTTTGTCCAATTGCAAAAGTGTCTATTTTTAAAAAGTCACTTATGTTCATAAACCTATAAAGGAATATTCCAGCTATGGTGTAATTAGGTCCGCACATAGTAGGACCATCATCTCCTTTATTCCAAAGATCATACTTCCATTAATATAAGATTGCATTAGCCTTTTTTGCAATAAAACACCATTGAATAATATGAAGATATTGTGTACTAAGATCTCTGACTTTTATATATGATGCTGCTAAAACTCTGCTCCCCCATTTATGCTTGGCTGGGCTCAGAATGGGTTACATCACTCTCAGAAGGTGTCAGCCCCTTCTGCAGCATAAGCTTGACCTACGTGAGGAACCACTGCTTCTTCTACTGTCTTTGCCACCTTAAGGTCATTCACATGCACCTTCATTTTGGTCCTTTCTAACACTGAGTGTCTGTTCTCTAAGTCTAGTTCAGATTTTTTTTCTTTTTCTTTTTTTTTCTTTGTGGTGGTGGGGGTTGAACCCAGGGCCTTGTGCTTGCATGCTCTGCAAGTGCTGGATCACTGAGCTGCACCCCACCCCATTTTTTGTTTACTTTTTTGAGACAGGGTCTTGCCAAATTACGCAGACTGCCTCTGGTCTCGAACTTGCGATCCTCCTGCCTCTGCCTCCCGAGCCGCTAGGATTACAGGCATGCGCCACCATGCCCACCTGGTTCAGAATTTTTTAAACTCACTCACTACCCTTATTACAAAATGATGTACATTTTTAGAAAGGTTTTTTTTTTTTCTTTTTTGCAGTACTTAAGAGCTGAACCCAGGGCCTCACGCATACTTTGCAAGTAAGTGCTCTGCCACTGAGCTGCATCCCCAGCCCTTTATTAATTAATTAATTTTTTAATTGAGACAGGATCTCACTAAGTTACGCTTCTGGCCTTGAACCTATGATCTTCCTGCCTGTCTCCCAACTTGCTGGGATTACAAGTGTGTGCCACTGCACCTAGCTAGAAAGAGTTGTTAAACTGAAAGTCAACACAGAAACACAGTGACCACAGATGCTCATCCCAGACAGAACAACAATAACAAAGAAACATAAATCTCTCACTATGTGTCATTGAATGTCATTTCCTATGTGATTATTTGTAGATATACAAATTCATACAATATTTTTCTTTAAAAATGAGGAAAAGCCTTACTTTTCAATTAACAGTACTCTGCATCGTTAGTATGCCCTAAAACACAAAACCTAATGGCTGACTTAACAGCCCATATATATATATACAATACCAGCAATTTACTTAACTAGGGCTGGATACTGAGATTGTGTCCAACATTTTCCTTTTTTATAACTAATCTGTAAAGAACTTTCTTACAGCAAAATATTTGCATGTACCTATTTATTTCTTGCTAGTTCAAAGGGGGTCCATTTAGGCTTTTCAAAATGCTATTTCCTAATGAGTCACCATGGACTTATAAGTTTTAATTACCAATGCTGATATACCATTGGCAATAGCCTTTTCATAGCAGTTCCTTTGTTTTTTTTGGTGGGGGGTACTGGGGACTGAACCCAGGGCCTCAGGCATATTTTGTAAGTACTCTGCCACTGAGCTAT
This sequence comes from Pedetes capensis, assembly GCA_007922755.1. NCBI lineage: Eukaryota > Metazoa > Chordata > Mammalia > Rodentia > Pedetidae > Pedetes > Pedetes capensis. Next base: position 23,222 of record VMDO01025292.1, read on the forward strand.
ACTCCCAGCCCCCTTTTTAAATTTTTTATCTTGAGACAGGGTCTTGCTAAGTTATGCAGATTGCCTTTGGCCTTAAACCTGTGATCTTCCTGCCTGCCCTTCCGAGTTGTTGGGTTTACAGTGTGAGCCATTGTGCCTGGCTTTAGCAGGTTTTTTTTTAAAAAAAAAGCATTGGGCCAGATTTACAGTGTTACACCAGGTCGGGGTATGGCTGGCATTCTGCACGTCAGGGAGGTCCACGCTGTGAGCTGATTTGTAGGTATGGTATCCAGGACTAAATACAGATGAGCTTCTTCACATTTTTATAGAGTGTTGTTTTCTTTTTAAGAACAATTCTAGGATGTTCTTTTCTAGTTAAGTAAAAAAAGAAGTTGCTTGGAAAAGAACCTCGGTTGTTAGGTACCCTGAAGACACAGCACTTTTTTTTAAGCCACTGCAGCTCCGATTAAGAATGCCACATGACAGTTGCTCGTCTGCGCTGTCAACAACCAAAAAGTGGGCCAGCTGAGCATGTGCAACTTGGGGCTTATGTTTAGAACTGACTTCCGAATATGAAGTGTCAGATGCAGGCTCTCTGCTATTTATTCCCCTGGACTGTACCTGGAAGATCATTATTTTTCATCAGAATCGACAAGGAGGAGGAACAAAATTGCAATCAATAAAAGCTTCTTCGAAAAAGGCCCATGTTACATGGTAAAATGATTTTGGCAGCTAAAGGGCTTTTCTGTTCTCACTGCAGAGGCCAGGAGAAGGAGAACTCAAGGAGGTTGAAACGTATCTTAGAGACACTCCATTAGAGATTAGGGAAGGAAACATTCTCTTTTCATTTTATTATTGTTATTATTTTATTTTTTAGTACTTGGGGGTTGAACCCAGGGCCTCATAGATACTTTGCAAGCACTCTACCACTTGGCTGCAGCCCCAGCCCATTTTTAATTTTTTATTTCGAGTCAGGGTCTCACTAAATTATGCAGGCAGCCTCTGGCTCTGAACTCGAGATCCTCCTGCCTCTGCCTCCTGAGTCCCTGTGATGACAGGAGTGTGCCACTATGCCCAACAGAAAAAAATTCTTGAAAGAAAAGCACAGTGTAGAGCCGGGCATGGTGGCCCACGCCTGTAATCCCAGCGGCTCGGGAGGCAGAGGCAGGAGGATCGCAAGTTCGAGACCAGAGGCAGTCTGCATAACTTAGCGAGACCCTGTCTCAAAAAGAAAAAAAAAAAAAAGGGCTGAGGGTGCAGCTCAGCGGTCCAGCACTTGCAGAGCATGCAGGCGCGAGGCCCTGGGTTCAACCCCCAGTACCACAAAAAATAAAAATTAAAAAAATTTTAAAAAAAGAAAGAAAGAAAAGCACGGTGCAGGGGAATATGCCCATATGGGGTCCAGTCATTCAGAAAACACTAATGCTGTGATTCTCACAGTGAGACCCCTGGGCTGGCAGCAACCTCACTTGGCAACCTTGGAGACGGGCAGAGTCTCAGGTCCCCACCCCAGACCCACTCAGCTGGGAAGTCTAAGGTGAGCCTGTTAATCTGCTGTAAGGAGCCCTCCAGGTGATCCTGATGTAGGTGGAAGTATGGGAACCACTGGCCACAGGATCCCCTGCTTCCCGACCCACAAACCTAGAAGCTCAGACGTGATGCGGGCCACAGCTCTAGCGCCTCTCGTTCATAAGGGGTCCCATCGGGACCATGAGGTCCTACCTTGCTTTGCAGACAAGACCCCAGTCAGAGCACTGCTGCCGGATTTTCCCTGGACCTTTGAGTTTTTCCGTCTCTCGAGAGCATTCTGTAGCAGGATGGAGAGGAAATGAAAATCTTTGTCAGAAAAGCCAGTGATGAAAAATACCTAGTTACAGGAGACGCACCCTCCCTCGTGCACACAAGATCGCCTCATAAACTTTACTTGCTGGCCTAAAATGTAGAATTCTCAGTCCTTATGATTTTTACAGACCTAAAAGAGACTATTTTAGAAAGTTGCTGCATGACAGAATGACAGTAATTACATTCCCCTGTGTTCAAAGGGTGCTCAATGCATGTTCATTAAAGCAAATCTGAAGCAAGAATGCAGTCTAATGTGTGAAGTCATTACCTAAGGAAATTCCTTTAGAATAGACACAAGACAGAGAAGAGATTCACTTTCATGTACCAATGGTGGTATCTGGAAGGATTTGGTATCTGGATTGGAAAGAGAGCCATAATCTATTAGTGATGTCTGCTTTGGACACAAGATTAAAGGAGTGCCTATGTGCTGGATCCATATCATACTTAGAATAAACTCTTGCATTCAAATCAATATGTAGTATTCAGCTAGTGCTTGGCATATAGGGGGGAATAAATGTTAAATGAATGGATCCACATTTTTAAAAAATGATGTATTAAAAGCTGCCTACTTGTTTTGGTGCACATATATAGTGACCTACTGCCTATAGCCATAGCACCCTGGTGTCTGATCTCATCAGATCTCAGAAGCTAAGCAGGGTCAGGCCTGGTTAGTACTTGGATGGAAGACCACCTGGGAACACCAGGTGCTACAGGCTTTGGAGAAGGACCTGGTAGCCCACTCCTGAAACAAGCTGCCATTGAAAACCCTGTGAATAGCAGAGAAGTACTGACAATAGTGCTGGGCATGGTGCAGTGTCAGGGAGCATTTCATCTGTTGTACATAGGGTTGCTATGAGTCGGACCTGACTTCACAGCACCTAACAACAATATAAATATATATATATATTGTTGTTGTTGTTAGGTGCTGTTGAGTCGGTATCCGACTCATAGTGACCCTATGTACAACAGACACACACACGCATATATATATATATACACACACACACAAGCACGCGCATATATATACACACACACACACATACACACATACATGCGCATATATATATATATATATATATATATATATATATATATACACACACACACAATTAAAGTGTGGCCCCCAGGGAACAGAGTATCATGGAGATCTCTTAGAATAAAAGCTAATGCCAGCAACCAGGACAATGAGCCAGCTCTTTCAAGCATCTACATGGCTGCAAAACTTCACCCTCAGGAAGAGAAATCAATCTATTTTCAAAGCAGAGAAACCCAGGAGAGTTTTCTAATTATAACACTTACAACCAACATCTGCAGAAATAGATATTATCAAACTAATGGTGCTGGAATTAGACTAAATAACAGTGGGGAGGATTTAAGCATTCTGTCCTTTCAGTGTGACGTGAACATTAGCATTTGGGTAGCGATTTCCCAATCTTTGTGTCTTCATCCCTCAGAAACCATCTTCTCATGGATGATTATGAGGCAAACAGCATCTGACAATGGCACGTTTTATAAAGAAAATGGGAGAGGAATCCTAATTTCATATGGACTGAGGCTATAGAGACATGTAGATTCTGGGGAACTTGGGGTGCCTTACCCAGACTACAGACACAGAAGGGGCTCTGGGAAAAGCTAGTTTGGGGTGTTTGTTGTTTGGGCGTTAGTTTTGGCAGGTTACCCCAGTTAGAGCTTTCCCTGGGCTGGATCTGGGAGGGCAGGCAAACACTAAAATATCTTAGGCACAGAAGAGGCAATTCAAATAGGATGGCCTTTAGATGCACAACGGTGAATCACTGGCATTGCCGGTGTGATTCTGCTACCTTGTATTTGGCAATGTTCGATTTCAAGAGGTTGACCTCTTCGTGAAGTTGTTTCAATCTCTCTTGAAGGTATCTGGAAAAGAATATATACAATCAGGATGGGCTTGGGGGCAAAATAAAAAAATAAAAACACAGTGAAATAGAAGAAGAAAATATGAGATGAAAACTGCTTTCCAGAAGAGCCAACTTTTGCACAGAATGACTTCCTTCTCGTTCCAGACAAGACGAGAAGGAAAACGTGCACGGCTGTGACCTTTTCTTAAATGGATGCGATCAAGGTCAAACACGTGCAAATCATAGACACCCCGAGTTAAAACAGCCCACGCTGAGACGCCCTAAGGGATATCAACACAGTTTCCACATAATTCTCATTAAGATGATTCCATAGGGAAGCAAAGCAGGAAGAGGCGACACCAGGCATAACATTAAGTCAGACACATACCCATGCTGAAATTTGCCTGGGGAAAAAGACACAGCTAAGGGAATTTCTCAATTTATTTTCTTATTCTTTTTCCTCTCCTGACAGCAATAACAAGCAGCTCTCACAGGCTCCTCACCCTTCCGACCCCACTAAGGAAGGTATAGGAAAGACAGAGGGGGGGTGTACGTGGGTGCCTCGTGCCGCAATTCTTACTGTGACAACTAGTACATGACATTGATATCGTTTTGGCGTTGGGACTCTCTTGTTACTTGGAAGGCAGTTTTCTCAAATGCAAACAGGGCTGCAAGTGACTCCCAGCCTGTGCCCACCCAAGAGAGCCTGCATTCTAGCGAGCGTGGCGGCCCTGGCCACCTGCCTGTTCTCCATGCACAGGGCATCTACGTCGATGATGCGGTTCTCGTGCCCGCCCAGGATATGGTTGAGCTCCTGGTTCAGCCGCTCCACTTTGTCCTGGTAGGAAGCCCGCTCTTCCTTGACATCCTGAAGTTCATCCACTGACGCCTGCAGGTCATGCTCCAAAGACTCGATCTGAAACCCAAGGAAGTCTCCTCACTCAAGGTGGTCGTCAGACCAAAGATGGAGCCTCCCGCTTGGCTGACTGCCCTATGGATAAATGTAGCTGGAAGCAAGGGGACACCTGCCCAGCAGGCACTTGCTGTATCTGGACAGGAGAGGCACAGCCACCTGGGAAATCAGCCCTGAGCCCCACTTCTGCAGCTGCAGGCCGGGAGAGGGCAGAGCCCAGCACCTGAACAGGTATGGGCGTCTTAGGAATCCACACTCTTCCAGCCCACTCCAGACCCAGGAATCTTGTTCCGCTCTTCAAAACCAATTAGTAAGAAGAAGGAAATGAAGTCTCAGCTCTGGCAGCGGCTCCCTATTAGGGCACCGTACTCTGGAAGATTTTGCCTAAGAGGCATTACTCAGCATTTTAGCGGAAACTGGCAAATTAAGGCCAGTATGTCACATTTCATTCCCGCCTGGTCTGTCCCAGGTGGGGAGAAAGTTTCTTGTTGTGCTCAGAACAACGGCATCCAGGGTGAAAAAGAGCTCTTTGGGAGCCAGAGCCCCAAGGGCAGGCTTGGGAACCTAGCACAGAGCCAGAAAGGACAGCCCTCACTGGCCACCCCATGCTCTGAATGACTCG
>VMDO01025293.1:0-28441 GCA_007922755.1 Pedetes capensis
TTGTTTCTTGATATCAAAATGAATAGCTGTTCTAAAAAGAAAAAAGCTAACTAAACTTATCAAAATTAGGTTTTTGATTTATGAGTTAGTTGATAAATATATCTCTCCTGATTAGGAAGTTATTTAACTTTCAGCAAAGGTTATTTGGGCCAATTTGAAATAATTTAACATAGATGATAGCTGAAATTATTACTAGGAAGTAGAGTATTTGTTCAAGGCAGTTCATGATCTTTTAAATAGTTTTATGGGCTTATTTCCAATTAATTGTACCAGATATGACATATACTATTCAACCAGATTTAATGGTTAATGAAGATAGTTAATAAATTATCTTGTTCATATATTAAGCACATGTTGTAGGCACATTAATAATGTCAACTTCAAAAATATGTAATTGGCCAGGCACACACCCATAGTTACAGCAATTCAGCTGAGGGAGGAAGATTGCAAGTTCAAGGCCAGAGGCATCTTGTGGAACTCAGACTGTCTACAAGAGGGTAAGGGGAAACCTATATGAGTAATGTACATCAAAATGCATATATAGAAATGTCACAATGAAAAGCATGTCAGAATGAACCACGTTAAGGTGTACATTAAAAATTTCCAATAAAAAAATTATAAAGGGGAAATAATTGGTCTGTTGACCAAACTCTTGAAAGAGCAATATATCATTGTTCTTTATAAAGGTCTTAGGTAATATAAGCAGATTGTGCCAAAAGTGTGTCCTTGGGAAATGTTGATTGTAACTCAAAAGTGTAAATGTGCAAGAAACAGTCTTAGTACCAAAGGGATATTTGTGCCAGGTGGAGTGAGCAAATGCAGTAACAGTGTCTAAAATAAATGATATAGAATTCATATGTTATTCTCATTCCCATTAAATATAGCTTATTTGTTAGTTGGCTCTGGTATTTCTATATTTTAGTCTAACCATTTTACTTCCCCCCCCCCGAAATTACTTATCTTTCTTCTTTGTCATCAATATTTATAGTCTGGAAGCTTTACTTCAATTTCATGGTCTATTTGATTTCCCCTAAAATGTCATTAGCATACTTCTGTGTCTTTCAGAGTTGAGCCCTTTTTAAGATGAATAAGGAAAAACATACTCAAACACACATACTAATTGGTTAGTTCTAAAAAACATAAGTTTAAGCAAATTATTACATTCAGAACAAGTGAGCAATTGGAAGTCATTAACTGAGAAACTCACTAAACTTTAAGTTTTCAGCAAATAAAAGTCCTGCAGGAATATGATTTTAATGAACAGTCATTCCATTGTAGATAACCATGCCCCTCACAGAGGCAGGCTGTGAAGAAGCTTGGTGTTTGCATCATCATCGTGGGAAGGTAGGGTATGTGTGAGACCACACCCAGCTGAACACAGAGGATTCCTACTGGGGGGAAGCTCAACCTCACCCAGTTTTGCCGAGGAATGTTGGAAGACGTGACCGATCGCAGGTACCCATGCCATGTCATGGAAGCCATAGAACCTGTTAGAGAATTCTGAAGACCTTAACACCAGAGCCAGCCAGATGGAGAAGTAGACAAAACAGGACTTCAGAGTGGGTTCGGTGTAACTCCTGATGCCAGTCAAACACCTGATGTTTACTGAAAGTTGTTGTTGTTGTTAGTTGCCATCATGTCGTGTCCGACTCATAGCGACCCTCATAGGGTTTTCAATGGCTGATTGTTTTGGGATTGTCTCGGGAGTGGATTGCCACGTCCTTCTCCCATGTTTGGGTGGCGGTGCTGGGAATCAAACTCAGGACTTCAGAGACTGCAGAGCGGTGCTCTCTACCAACTGAGCTAAATCCCAGCCCTTATTGAAAGTAATAATGTATAATTGCAGCTTTGTTGTTGTTAGGTGCCCTTGAGTTGGGTTCGACTCATAGTGACCCTCATAGGGTGGGTTTTCAATGGCTGATTGTTTCCAGATTGCTTTGGGAGTGGATTGCCATGTCCTCCCATTTTTGTGGTGCTGGGGATGGAATCTGGGTCCTCAGAGAGTGTAGAGTGTCAGTCTACCAACTGAGCTAAACCCCAGCCCAAATGCTGCTTTAATTCCATATAGACAGAGCTGAATTTCCACTATAGCTTTGTAGCCACTTGCTGGCTACCTGCATATGTTCGGGGTATTTGTTTAGCTCAACAATAAAATCAACTAATCCTGTGTTTACAAATTAGCACATTCCTTTGGATTTCAATTTCTTCTTTTCACCAACAATTGGGTGGTGAGGGTGGAATTCTTGAGTGAGTACTTCTACAGGGTGAATTTGCCACCTATTTGATTAATATGACTAATTACAGGGATGGATATGTAGCTCAATGGTAGACCACTTGCTTAGCATGGATGAAGTCCTGGATTTGATTCCCAGCACACACACACACACAAAAAAATTGTGGCCCCCTTTGCTTAGGTGGTTGGTGCCATGGAGTGGCGACCCTCATAGGGTTTCAATGGCTGATTGTTTTGGGATTGTTGGAAGTGAATTGCTACATCCTTCTCCCATTTTTTTGGGATACTGGGAATCGAACCTGGGACCTCAGAGACTGTAGAGCAGTGCTCTACCAACTGAGCTAAATCCCAGTCCTTTGCTAGGTAAGAGACCTTAACTATTCACTTAAAAGTTTCTCTTCATTTACTTTGGCTTAGCACCAATGGATTCCTCAGGAATATTTAAAACTTCCACTATAGAGTCTGAGTTATTTTTGAGCAAAATGTCCCATTCAGGTCTGGGTTGTTTTTAATAGCAGAATAATATGGGAGGTCCAGAGTGTTGCTGCAGGTCTCTGTCTTCGAAGTCTAATTTTACTCTGTCATGTCTAGAATGCACACATTCATGAAAATTCTGCTTTGCAATGGCCAGAGAAAGGCTCTTTTGAGGTAGACAAATTGGTGTTTGCACAGGAATTTTTTTTAAACCCACATATAACAAGTGGTTTATTTATATCTCTGAGATGAGCATTATTCAGGAAACAAAGCGCAAACAGCCATAAAGAATAAACTCGCAACTGGAGGAAGCAATAAACTGAAAGCTCCTTCTCTCTCCATGTTCTCGTTCCTGCTCTTCTGTCTGTTCCTTCTGCTTTTCTTTACCCTCGTTTGCTTCAATCCGGGACATCAGAGGAGGGAGGTAATGGCCTCTTGGGTGGCTGTGGAAAGCTGTGTGGAGAGAAGTCCCTTCACCTGCGTAAGGGTCCCTGGAAGAAACTGGCAAAGACAAATTAATTGCAGGATAGCTACACAACTTTATCACATGCCTGGAGGCAGTCTCGTATTGTAATTCCCCACTAGCCCAACATGGTTCAGAAACTTCTCCACCTCTTCTCCATAGGGAAGGGAGAGATTGGCTCACGCAGACAACTTTTAGGGAGATGGTAAATTTAGGTGAATTCAAGAGGTTTGGAGAAACAGGAAGTGGTCTGGGACAAAGTCTTTGGAGCTCAAAGAACAGACACTGGCTTGTAAATGATTCTCTGTAGAATATTGATGCATCTGAAATAGAAGACAGAATGTCTGTCAGGTCTGCACAGTTGTGTTGACAGACTTCAGCTTTCTTCCTGCCATTTATTTTAGTTAACAAAAGCTGAATCTTGAAGGGACCAGGGGTCATTGTTTCTTCTTTGCCACATCTGGAATTTAGACAGATAAAAAAAAAAAAGCTTTGCAGAGAGCTTCTCTCTGCATTTGGGGTTGATGGTAAAGAGAAGCAACTCAAAGTTAGAGAGACCTTGATTCTGAACTTGGGTGCAGGCCATTCTGTTTCCTTTAGATCAGTTTGCTCCACATGTCAGAAAACACCATATTTAGGGAGTACCCTTCTCTGGGCCCCAGCACCTGGGATGACTTCTCTTTGGAAGGGGCAAAATACCAGCCTATGAGACCATCCTGATATGGGGTATCTTGGTCCTGATCCACCTCTGCGATTCCTTCTAAATCAAACATGAAACACAAAGTTAAGGATCCACCAGTGATTAAAAGGGAAAATCAAAGAGTCATTGAGAGTTTGGGTAAGAGGTTGTGTCTAGGAGAAAGATGTCTGTTACCTTATAGGTAATAATTATTATTTCTAGTTTTGTAAAAAATGGACGTAGACTCTGACAGTGAGAATTCAGCAGAAGAGCCCCCACTGGGAGCCTGAAGCCTTGGCACCCCAGGAGAATTCACCCTCCATTCAAGATGATGCCTTTTGTGTAGACTTTATCTGCCTGTTGGTGCCGTGAACAGCGCTCTCCAACCTTTATGCCACCAGGGACTGCTTTCCTGGATGATGGGGGTGGGGGTTGAGGATGATTCAAGTGCATGACATTTATTGTGCAAACACAGATGAGGCTTCTCTGGCACCACCCCTCACACAGGTACTGACCCAGGCCTGGGGGTTGGGGCCCTCTGCAACAAAATACAGGACTTTTGAAAAAAAAGCTGAAGGGAACTTTTTAAAAGTTGGTTTTTCCTTCCATTTTGGCCAAACTGTAAATGAAACCCACTTTCTCTTTGTCAATTTATGTTTCTTTTAAAACTTATTTCATGCAGCCAAGTTACAGTCTGTTGGCCCAGCAAGCCGTGAGGTGAGTCCATGGTTCGACACTCCACAGATTGAACTCAGAGAGATCCCCATTGACGAGTATGGGACTCCTCTTCCAGTGCAGCGTGGCTACCCGTACACGTGCTGATGGCTATATCGATCAAGAAAAAGGGCTTTAGATTTGATCCGATGGAAAAATATTCTGATTGTTTGTTTTGGTAATTTGAATATTCTCTGGTCTTTGAGGGGTGTTCTTCTTGTTTTGCTTGGTAATTTGGAAATTCTTGTGGTCTGGACCTTAAATTCTGTCTTGTTGGTGCCAATATCAGGATTTCTGGGATGCCCAGTCTGTTTGAAAAAGCACTTGTTTGGTTTAAAGCTGAGGAAGTCAGCTGTCTTGTTTTGAGAGCTGATGCGCTCTTAGCATGCTGCAGCTGGTATGCAAAGAATTATCCCAGCTGTTGGGGGCTGAATGAATAAGCCAGTCTGGTTTTAAGGCTGAGCCAGTCAGTCCCTTGGGTCTGAAGGACTCTTGATTCAGGAATACAGCTTGGAACTCTTTGGGTCTAAATGTTTGGCAGATCTCTGTTATGATTTGGGCAAAGAACATTATGCTTTGCAAGTACCAGCCACCTTGATGCTCCACTGGAGAATTCTAGCTGACCAGTCTTTATGTGATCTAAAGGGTCATATGTTTTAAAATGTAATTTGCTATATATGCACATAATTATAAATACCCATGAAATGATCAGCCTGCAGCCATAGCCCTGTGGCATCTGATCCCATCAGATCTCCAAAGCTAAGCAGGGTTGGGCCTGGTTAATACTTGGATGGAAGACCACCTGAGAACACCAGGTGCTGTAGGCTTGGGAGATGGACTGGCAAGCCAATACTAAAAATCAATCCACCATTGAAAACCCTATGAACAGCAGAGAAGCACTGACAATAGTATTTCACCTGTTGTACACAGGGTCGCTATGAGTTGGATACCAACTAGACAGCACCTAACAACAACAACATGAAATGATCAAGATAAAACCAGTGTTGTTTGCAAAAAGCAGTGTTGGATTTAGATTCAGATTCTCCATTCATTGGATCACTGAGCTGTTTTTGTTGTAGTATATAGATTATGTATATAAACATAATAAAATGTTCTTATGTAGTGTAATACTATACATCTATCTATGTTGTTGTTGTTAGGTGCTGTTGAGTCGTGTCCTACTCATGCACTGAGTCATGAGGTAAAAACCCTATGAGGGTTTTCAATGGCTGACTGTTTCAGGATTGCCACGTCCTTCTCCCATTTTTGCAGTGCTGGGAATTGAATTTGGGACTTCAAAGACTGTAGAGCAGTGCTCTACCAACTGAGCTAAAGTCCAGCTGGATATATTTATAGATACGTCTATGTAATGTAATCGATATCAATGAGTCTATCAGATGCAACATGATAAAAAACGTCATTTAAAATTTTTGTTCAAGCCGGGCGTGGTGGCGCACGCCTGTAATCCCAGCGGCTGGGGAGGCAGAGACAGGAGGATCGCAAGTTCGAGACCAGAGGCAGTCTGCGTAATTTAGCGAGACCCTGTCTCAAAAAGCAAAAAATGGGCTAGGGGCACAGCTCAGCGGCCCAGCGCTTGCAAAGCATGCAGGCACAAGGCCCTGGGTTCAACCCCCAGTCCCGCAAAAAAAAAAAAAAAAAAAAAAATTTGTTCACTGGCTAGTGGTTTTCAGAGTTGTTTAATACAAATATGTGCAGTTCTTTGTGTAAATTTTTTTTAACTAATTAAAAGGTGTACAAAGGTAGTCTGCAGCTATAGCACCCTGATCTTGGAAGCTAAGCAGGGTTGGCCTGGTTCGTCCTTGGATGGGAGAGTACCTGGAAATACCAGAAGCTGCAGGCTAGGGAGAAGGACCTGGCAATCCACTCCCAAGACAACCTGCCATTGAAAACCCTATGAATAGCAGAGAAGCACTAACAATAGTGCCAGACATGGCACAATGTTGGGGAGTGTTTCTTTCTGTTGTACATAGGGTCGCTGTGAGTCAGACTCAACTTGACAGCACCTAACACCACCACCATCATAAAAAGGTAACTTAAAAGGTATTATAAAATATATTTTCTAATTTCAAGGATACCAATCCCAAAGGTTTTACACAGCTACAGAAAAGTTATAAAAAGTCATAAAAATTTATGCACAGTTCAGTTGGATATTACCAAAAAGTTATTTGTAGGGTTTTTCTAGGTCTTATTTCAGGCATCTATACTTTCTTAAAGTATTAATCTGCTCTTAGTAAACTTTCTAAAAAGCCAAACTACAAAGGGCAAAGAATTAATATTTTATCAGAGTAATTGCTTTCAATTTAACAGAGTAAGTACTCATTTACATATCAGTTTAGATCAGATCCCTTTAAACATCCATTTTATAATTTGTTCAGTGGACAATAACTGTTACTTCGGTCCTGGGTCTAGGTTTTACTGGTGAACTGGAAAGCTGCAGCAACAACCTCGGTCCTTATGTTTGGCATTTGAGAAGAAATCAGATGTACACAGAAATTATAGTAGAGAATAGGCCAGGTCTATTGTGAAAGATAGTTTGCCTCTAAGGAATAATTATTGGGGGGGCGGGGGGACTAAAGTATGTGGAGAAGCTTAGGTAAACCTGGAAAGGAACTTGGAGAAACCTCAGTTCTTTGAGTGAATGGGCCTGAGATGAGGATGTTCCCCAGGGGAAGAAGAAGACAGAGCCCCTTGTTGGGTCATCTTTTGTGGTTGAGGGCAGGTGGATCCTGGGGTCTTTGTTTTGTAAAATGTCTTGATGGACTTGTTTGGTGTACTTCAAAAGAATGGGCCAATAGACAAAGGTCTTGGAACTGCCTGCCTTTGTTTATAGCAGGCAGCCCTTGATCTCAGATTAGGGTGTGGAGACCAGAAGAACATCCTTTTCAATTTTCTTGGAGATCTGAGGTCCCAGGTCATGGTTTGAAAGTGACAGCCATTTTTAATCGCCTTTTCCCTCTTCATAGCCCATACTACCTATCTAGCTACCTAACAATAACTATTTTGGACTATTTTAGTATAAATAACACTATACACACACACACACACACACACATACACACACATATGTATCTGTGACTAAAAAATGTACACACACATATGTGGTATGTTTGACCCTTGTCTAAACATCATTCAGGTTTTTATAAATCTACATCTTGTTCTTGTTCTTGTTAGGTGCCATGGAGTCGGTATCTGACTCATAGCGACCCTCATAGGGTTTTCAATGGCTGACTGTTTCAGGATTGCCTTGGGAGTGGATTGCCAGGCCCTTCTCCCATTTTTGCGGTGCTGGGAATTGAACTCGGGACCTCAGAGACTGCAGCGCAGCACTCTACCCACTGAGCCAAATAGCCCTGTGGCATAAATCTACATAGGGTTAAAAAAATGCAAAGTGACCAAAGATGCTGCTTCTGTACAGTTTGTAGTGCTGTTCAGATGGGCAGTCTGGGTATTAAAAACCTGGTCCAGGTCTATTGACCTTAATGCACATTTTATTGTACTGTCTCCTAAACTTGCATGAGGTCTAAAGATTTAATTCTGTCAGTATCACAGATTCATTATCTACTGAGCCAAAGATTCTATGTTTTTCTTCAGAGGTAAAAGTTAAATTAATTTATAAAGAATTACTATGTAAATGTAGTGCTAATTATCACTGGCCTGTCTTTTTGTATGTTTATAATCCTCCAGGACACACACACAAAAAATAACTAGGTTGTTTTGTAACTCGCTAAGCCTTTTTAATTTTGTCTTATAAATCCCTTGTCAAATTTTGTTAACTTCTTGCCTGTTAATTTTCTATAGGACCATAACTCCTAGCCACTCAGTATTCAGAGAGATTAAATGGACTCCAGGTAAATTCAGCCTGAGAGCCCCTCCTTCTAAACCCTCTCAATTGCTTAAATTTGGCCAAAAAATAAGCATAATAAAAAGGGTGTTTTGAACACAGATTCCCAACTGCCAGTCACATCCTCCCCAACATGAGATCAAATGAGATAAAACTAGGAAAGTTCTCATCCCAAAGACACGAGACCATTAAAAGTAAACTGTAGGATGGTTTATTAACAGGGTCTTCAGAGACAAGGAAAGAACTTGTCAAGATAAAAATGAGATCATAGAAGACTTAATTGTAGGGAAAAATTGGGAGGAAATTGGCAAAAACTCCCAAACTGGGAAAATGGCATTTGAATATCTGGTTTGTAAGTTAGAAATCTAGGGAAAATGAAAGTAACTTGGTTACATGTTTGTACAAAACCCTTCCTGATTGGACAATTGAACTGAAAGCTGATTGGCTCAGGCCATTCCATGGGAGAGTTAAATAAAGAGCTGCGCTGCAGCAGCTTGACCTTTTGGCACAGCTTTTTAGGCCTTTTAGGCCTTTTTTGGCACCCTTTCTGCGCCTTCACGCCTGCTCCTGCCCAGACCACCGATGAGGAAGCACCTCTTCTGCTACTCTGCCCCGGACCTTTGGTGAGGAGAGAATGCTCTCCCGTCGCAATCATCAACAAGGAAAAGAACCTGCTGTCCGTCTGACCACCGACAAAGCAATAGCTGTCTCCTCGTGACCACTGAGACGACCAACACAGGTGTTTGCCCCTGGAAGGCAAAAGCGCCTGAGGCTTTTCCTTTCTCCCGTGTCCTCTGGGGTCCCCAGGGCCTCAGGAGTCTGCTCCTCTCACCTGAGCGTCCCGAGTGAATTGTGTTTAGTATTTGTGTGCGCAGCGGCACAGCCCGTCCGAACCTCCAGGCCCGATCGGGAAGCACGTGCCACACATTAATGGCATATAAAGGTACAGAATCCTGAGTTTGAGGCCAGCCTGGACTATAAAGAAAACCAAGTAAGGGAATTGCCTTCATGCCAACCATTCCAAATATGATGATGATGATTACTGAGGAATTATGAATAAGGGCTTCTTATGCCTTCTAAATTTGGCTTCTAATAGCATTTTACTCATATTTCTGACAGGCACAAACATCGTAAGACTCCTCACAAATAAGGAGTAAATAAAAAGAAGGAAATTTTTACAATATAAATAATTATTATTTCTAGTCTCATACAAAATGGACTTGGCCTCTGAGCATTGAAAAATCAGCAGGACAGCCCCTGCTAGGAGCCTGAGGTAGGTGTCCTGGAGTAGAAATTCCCCCTCAACTCAAGATGATACCCAATAATAGCCTAATCTACATCCCTCTTCCTGTCTTTTATTTAGACTTTATCTCTGCTGTTAGTGTTATAAAAGATGGGACTGCTAGGGGAAAAGCTGAAGGGAACTTTTACAAGCAGTTTTTTCAGGAGGTGACCATGAGCAACACAGAATGATAGGCATGTATGGAAATGTCAAAATGAAACCCATTCAGTTGTACAGTGACTAAAAAATTGATGATAACAAAGACCCTGTTTTTCTCTTCCTGGTTTGACCAAACTGTAAATAAAACCCACTTTTTCTTTATTAGTTTCTATTTCTTTTAAAGCTTATTTTATGCCTCAGACTTAGAGCCTATGGCCTGTTCACACTGAGCAGTTGAGCAGTTTCCCTGGTAACTTGGAAGAAAGGGAAGAAAAAAGTAGTGAAAGTTCCATGGCAAAGTAGGAACTGAGTCTACAGGGCCAAACAAATCATGTCACTTTTCATCTCAACGTGAAGAAAACCAGCCACACCCCTGTGGAACTCCAGTGACTCAAATGCCAGAGTCCACGTGGCTGTTGACATTACCCATCTTCGTGAGGCATGATGGGAAGACAGGGAGGATTTAGGGGACATGGAAAGGAAAGCGGCCCCTCACTCTGGTATGTGGGCGTGTCTCCCACTGGCTGAGGGTCAACGACTTTAACACTTAACTGGTGACTTGCCCTAACTGGAGCATAAGTGATAGAGGCCACGAGGGAGGAAGGAAGGGACCTGAGAGGCCTCTGCAGCCTGTTTCTCAGCTACCTGAGACATGAACATCAGTGCCAGCTCCCTCTGGGACAAACGCCTTGATCCAGTGCTGAGGGCTTCCCTGTGAGGAGGAAGCAGAGGACTGAAGTCACCCCTGCATTTAGCCGGGAGGAATGATAAGGACCATGTGAGACTCACCCACCCCCAGCAAGGGAAAAGGACATGGGTCAGTGGAGCCTGCCCCTCATCAAGATCACAGCCATCGGATTCCTAGCCTGCTGAAGCATCCACTTCCGGGACCATTCCTGAGAATGCCCTGGGGAGTCCATCAGTCCATTCCACGCATAGAACCCAGGAATGGTTCTTTCCAGATCTCACTCTAAAAGTCATGCGTGAGGCTCTGCCGTTCCTGCAATCAAAGTGACTGCCGGTTTAGGACAATGCCTGCAGACTTTCAGGTGCCTTTGGGGGAGTCTGGAACAGGACACTGCAAAAGCTGGCAGTCCAATATCTCAGTCACTTTGTTATGCCCTAAGTTCGAGTTCCCCAAAGACCACCATGGAGTCCGAAGTCGAAGTTGCATGCGATAACAAAGAGCCTTTATTAAAGCTCGAGCTGGAGAGTACCACACCTCACCGGCACAGCGGTTCAGTGTCGGGACCTCCACTCATTGCAGGGTAAAGGTTTTTTATTATGGATTACAAGCAGGGAAGGGGGGTGGAGAAAGTGAAAGTCAGGTAAAGTGTGGCTTTAAGTTGCTAAAGTATGCCATTTGTGTTATCTTGAGGTCTGGGAGTTCTCCGAAATTATTGCCCATATCTACAGCCCTTTGTTCTGGCCCAGAGCATTCTGATCTAGTGATCTTTTAAAGGAATTTGTGGAGTGGTGCCTGTAAGACAGAATCCTAAGACAAGGGGGTCATTCGGGCTGACTCCGGTCTCTTGGTCAGCCTGGGCATCTCAACTTTTCTGTTTATGCCTTGAGCCTTCATGGGGGATGAGCTAGGTTAACTGTCACTAGTTTTTAGACAGCATCATGGGGACCAAATAATGACCCCTCCCCCCAGTCAGGAAGCTCTGTGGCCTCAGGAGGCTAACTAATGACCTCTCTCAATCATGTAACAAGAGCTCTAGGCCTGAGGTCCAACTCCAGAGGTTCCAACATGTCAGATCTAGCCACTTGACCACCCCAAAGCAAACAGATCCCCATAATGAGATCACCCCCAAGCAGGAGCAGTCAACTCATGGAAACTGGCCTGTCCCCTCAAGGGATAAAGACTTCTCTAGGACAGACTGAAGTAATAACAAACCAGACCACAGTTTGACCAAGTCTGCTCAATTGTGCTTACCTATCACCCCCTGCCCCAATTCTCCCTCTATTTAAACAAATGTAAAGCTCATGTCAGTTCCCTAAAGATGAGTGGAAATGGTTAATTTCCGTCTTCTTGAAATTGCCATTTTGATTACAATTCTTTTCTGCCTTCCTGTTGCCTCCTGATGCACCAGGAGATCAATTGGGAGGTACCCCAACCCTCCTGCCATGTAAACTAATGGCTCCCATATTCTGCTCTCAGGATGAAATATTATTGGAGCTCCTTGGAGGCATTGCACTAGAGTTGGTAAATAAGTGCCTTTATCCTGCACAGTCTTAGCTATCTCACCTTGCAAAGGAAAATAGCAACAATTTATAAGAAATAGATTTATGTTTATGAGCCCTAAGAATACATAGATCACTTTAGTAAAATATATCAATCCTACTGTTACAGTTAACAGCAAAGAAAAATCATGGCCACATGTAAACAAATATTCTTCCTCCTCTAGCTCAGTTATAAGAAATAGAATCTGTAACTAAAAACCAAACAAATACAAAAAACACTAAGGAAATGGGGTATGATAAGTGACATTCACCTTGTAATACTTCCATATTACTGGTGAGAATGGAAGGGAAATTTAATAAAGAAGGCAGATCTGTTTATAGATTTATATAAGATCTTATAGGAATAAAAGTTTGTGGTTCTTCCAGCATCTGTAGTACCCTGCCTTGCAAATCCTAGCATTAGAAGTATGTTTTGTCTTCATTTCTGTACCTTTATACAAAGAATCAAGGTTCCTCTTCGCTTTTGCCTATGATGGCTTTTGGTATTTGAGGCAAAGGATCCCACAAGATTTAAAGATTCATCTACTATATTCTCTAGGCATTTGCAGGAGAACTTTAAGTAATATTCCTCACCTCAAGGCTTCACACTAATTCAATATGTGGGTGATTTATTGATACTTGCTGACACTTCGCAGGCTTATAAAGAAGAAAATCCGACTTTACTAAAATTTTCAGCTTCCCTTGCAGGGACATAAAGCATCCCCTGGTAAATTGCAGTGTGGTCAAATTGAACTCAAGTTATTTGAGACATTCGTGATCAGCCAATGAAAAACAGTTCCATCCCAAAGTCAAGTCTGTTTCACAAATGAAGCTGACTACCACTCAAAAACAAGTTCGCCTGTTAAGGGCTGGGTTCAGAGTTGCAGTCAGTGGTGGAACTCTGGCTTTCCTGGAGTGGTGAAATGTCTGGCTGAGATGTCACGTGAAGCATGGTGTACCATGTGGGAGGTCTCCGGTATTGCAAAAAAAAAAAAAAGAAAGAAAAGAAAAGAAGGAAAAAAAGAAAAAGATGGAACAAGTATTCTGAAAGACGTTCTTGAGAACTATTATCATAACTATTCTTAGACTATGTTGACTACAAGCTATTTTCTATGTTGTTGTTGTTAGGTGTCGTCGAGTCGAGTCCAACTCATACTGACCTTTGTGGGGTTTTTGATGGCTGATTGTTTTGGGATTGCTTTGGGAGTGGATTGCCGTGTCCTTCTCCCTTTTTATGGTGCTAGGGATCAAACCCGAATCCTCAGAGAGTGCAGAGCAGCACTCCACCCACTGAGCCAAACTCCAGCCCAGTATTCATATAGTAAGGTGATAAAGATAATATACTCATTTTTTTTAATCAACTGTAGAAACACCATTTTAATGACTTCATAAAATGCTCTGAGGGCAAATGCCAGGGTAATTACATTATGAATGCTCTATACTTAGCATTAATATAATTTTTTGTAATAACAGTTACAAATTACAAAAATCTTAATCAAATAGTCTTGTTAACATATCTTATGGGGAGCAGCTTAATTATATCTTTTATTTATATAGAACCTTAGAATTTTCAAGGCAATTTCAGAAACATCTTTCAACAGTGCATGAATTGGGCAAAGCAGTTATAATTCTCATGTTATTCATAAAGAAGCTGAGACTGCAGAAACTAAAACTCATGTCCAATAGCAGCACAGCCAGACAGTTTAGGGAGACGCAATTATAGCCAAGGACTATAGAGTACTTCCTTCCCTAGACACCATCCTGCCAAGTAACCAGGACAGCTTAAAATAATAATAGCATGGTGAAATAAGAATCTCGTTTAGTACATTCAAGCATTTGAAAAACCATTAATAAAACTGAAGCTGCAGAAGAACTGAGGTCTTTTATACACATCTTTGTGAGTGCTAACTGAAATAATGTGTAAGATGTCTTGGTGTAGGGGTGACATGTACGAGAGAACCCTTATTTCAGAAATGACTGAGATTCATTTCTACAACTCAAAATTTAAAATCAAAATTTGCTGAAAAGTTTTTTTGATTGTTCTGGAGATTGAACCAGGGGGCCTCGCTTATGCTAAGCAAGTGCTGTACCACTGAAGGCAGACACGTCCCCAGCCACTCCCACCCCTTGGGAAATTTACTAAGAAATGTTTTTAACATAACAAACCTGTAAGAGCATTCCAAAAAATAATGCCTGATGAATCTTTACATTGACAAAGTAAGTTTTTCTACTTGTTATTAGGTGCCGTTGAGTTGGTATCTGACTCATAGTGACCCTACATACAATAGGTGAAACAGTATCATTAGTGCTTCTCTGCTGTTCATAGGGTTTTCAATGGCAGATTGATTTTGGGAGTGGGTTGCTGGGTCCTTTTCCCAAGCCTACAGCACCTGCTGCTCCCAGGCAGTCTCCCATCCAAGTACTAATTAGGCCCGACCCTGCTTAGCTTCTGAGATCTGACAGGATAGAGCACCACAGTGGTACAGCTGCAGGTTTAGGTTGCCTACCTGGTATTTAATACTAACCAAGAATGTTGGTGAATTTAGCTCTCTATGCAGGAGACCATGCGCAGATGTCTCATGAGCCTCACACCCACCCTGCCTGTGAGGGTTAGGTGTGACTAATGTGACTGCCATAAACCAATTGAAGTGGGAGTTTGCGAATTTCTTAGTAATGCTATCGGTTCCTAAATTATTTAGGAAACAGTGTGTGTGTGTGGGCCACATGCCACAGATTTCAGTGACTTCCATATATGTACACGTAAGGAACAGGAGACAGAAACTGATCATTGCGTCTGAAAATGTTCCCTCTTTGAACACGGAGTATAACTCAGTTGTGATGCCCTCAAAAGACAAAATTCACATCAAGCCTAAATGACTCGTCAGCTTTCAAGAAGGCGGCTCCACGTGCTCACACTCACCTTCACACTCACGCGCTCATACTCACATGGTCAGCTGTGGAATGCTATAAAGAAAGTTCATCGTCTCACAGGTCCATGGCATACATTAACCGCTTTCATCTTTACCAAGATTTTCAAGTACATGTTATTTTTCTACTTTATAAAAAATAATGACTTCCGCCAAGGTTGCCTGAAGGACAGACAGGAATTTGAAGGACTGTGAATTGTAAAAGCTGCTCTCTAAACCTGCACTCTCAATAGTGCTGCGTCTTCCATTGTTTCTAAATGAAGATTTAAGCTCCTGCAGAGCATGCTTTGCCCTATTTTGGAGGCTTTGTTTTCTGACTTAACAAAACAAGACAGAAGTAGGTCTTTATGTCTAACATTTTATTTGTGCTTGCCCACAAGTTCATGGCTGTCGTGGAAGCTCTGGAGGCAAATTTTGAATTCAATGAAGAAGAGATTACCCTATATTTTAGACACATTTTGTTATTATAAAAATATAAGGTCATTTTAGTAGTGAGCTTTAAATGTTATGTAAGTGAAATATAAGTATAGATCTGCCCTCTCCAAAGTGTATTCTTTTTAATTTCTATAGTTTTACAGAATAGCTCATTTGGTTGGCATCCTATGAGCTAGTTGTAATTCTAATAAAATATGAATAATGTGATTATTCAAAATCCACATTAATTAGTGTGCTTATATGTGTGCACGCAAACATTTGAATATATATATGTTTGTATACCTGTCTTTATCCCACCCCCCATAGTGCTGAGGATCGAACCCGAGGCCTCACTGTACCAAGGCAAGCACTGTACGACTGAACACTCCATCCCCTTGAACATATTTTAATCCTACGTAATAATTATTTGATCCTGTATTCAGATCTTTAAGTTGAAAACAGTGTTTCCATTATAAACAATGTTTCATCTGCTCCATTAATAAATTAGTAGCTTATGTCTTTAAAATTCCCTAAGTATAACAGGTTCTTATAAATTGCCCTTGCAAGGGCAATTTATAAGCATGGAATCCTCACTTGGACCCACAAGTGTTCTCTTCCAGACCCTCAAGAGCCATCTGAAGGTCTTCATCAATGAACATGTTTTCCTGACAGGGGACTGCAAACACCCATCCAGTGACAACGGTGACAACTTCTTGGGACCACCTTGGAAAGCTGGAACTGAGTTTATGCTCTGAGCAGAACCTCTTGCCCCTGCCCCCAGTTCTTCCTCTGCTTAAACCTAAAGCTCATGTCAGTTCCCTGAAGATGGACTTGGGTCAATGAACTCTGTTTATCTGTTCCTCTTCCCAATGTGCATATTGATTAAATCTCCTTTCTCTGCTTTTCACCATTACTTGTCAGTTTAATTGGCATATCAGGGATGGCTGGTAGAGTCTAGTTCTGGGAACCAGGGCTTTGCCTTAAACTCCAGTAACATTAATCCATTTTGTTTCTACTAGACAAAAATAAGACAAAAAGTCTTTTGCCGTATGATACAATATTCACATCAATCAGAAGTATATTTTCCAGAGTTTACATTTTAAAATAAACTTGAAAGAAAAATATTTGTTATACAAAGACAATAAACAACTGTTTTTGTAGGTTTCCTTGGTAAGATTTTTATTATGTTGGCTGTACTGAAATTTTTAAAAAACTTGTCAACTGCAGACAAAATTGATTTGAATTCTTTGACTGTATTTTAATGATGGAGGCTAAATGCCCCTAAGGATTGATGTTCCTGATTTAGCTAGATATTTTAGATATTAAACTCAAGTGAGAACCTAAGTAGTGGGATTCACAGTGTCGTGGATGAACTGTCTCTGCCATGTGCATTAACAGTAACCAAATATCACCAGCGTCTGCCTGGACCACAGCAGCCACCAACCATGGAGTACTTTCCAGGCAGGTGGGGGCAGATTGCTAATTATCTCACTTCATTTTTACTCCAACCTTCAGAGATGTTGTTGTTGTTAGGTGCAGTGGAGTCATGGCTGACTCATCGCAACCCTCACAGCATTTTCAATGGCTGTTTGTTTCAGGATTGCCTCAGGAGTGGATTGCCACATCCTTCTCCCATCCTTCAGAGATAGGTTTTGTTAAGCAAGTGTTATAGATGAGGAAACTGCAGCTTGCCGCAGAAAGTAACAGCATAAGAGGACAGAGTTTGAAGAGGTGGCACTGAAATCAGACTTCTTTTACTCAGGTAGTCGTAGATGGTCTCACTGAAAGGTTACAGGTGGGTGAGAACACCCACCTTTCCCTTGAGATGTGGAAGGGCTACAAGTATTTCACCTGAAAGCTGGTATAGCAATAGTTATCTCTTAAAAATGGCATTCTAGGTGAAGATTACAGTTCCATTGAATAAGAGTGAAATGATTTAGTATATCAGAACTGATGTTAAATAGCCATAAAGGAACTGCTACCAAGTCTGACATACATCCTAGTATTGAAATGACCACATTCACCTCTTCACATTTTCTACGTTTAGATTTCCATTTATTTACATCAAGGAAGACCATGTGTGGTCTAGGACTATGCAGACTGATCTTTATTCAACTTATTCTTTTTAGGCTTGGTACATTCTTTAACAAAGCAAAACAATCAGGCCTATAACATTCTTGATTCTTGGTAGAACTGGTCCTTCCATACTTTTACGTTAACTGCATGCCCCAGGCAAAAAGCCATACTAGTGTAAGAGAGTATTACAAAGTGTATGTTTTACTCCCTAATTCATTATTACTAAACTATCCTGACTTTCTGATACAGTTTTAATTATATGGCCAATTTTTAAAAGTGCAATTTAAATCTTTACACATTAGGTAGCTGTTGCCTCATGAACTCCATATCCCCACCCACCCATGAACTTTCTTTTTCATATGAAGTTCACATGCAATGTTAAAAAACACTAGTAAAGGAAGTTTTGGAAGGTTTTACAGCAGAATAATTGTATAAAGAACAGACTGTTGAGTATTAATTGTTCTATGTTTTTACTTCCCTGTGAATGGCGAGGAGCATAATATTTTTTACCTTATTTATTGAACTAAGTGATCCAAATTAAATTTATATGTACAAGAACATCAATCCTTTCCTTGTTCCCACCTGGTTTTTTTTAAAATTAGTTTTGGATTTTACTAGTGTGTATTGTGTTGTTAGGCCTGCAGCCATAGCCCTGTGGCATCCGATCCTGTCAGATCTCGGAAGCTAAGCAGGGTCAGGCCTGGTTAGTACCTGGATGGGAGACCGCCTGGGAACACCAGAAGCTGTAGGCTGGGAGAAGGACCTGGCAACGCCCCTCCCAAAAATCAATCTGCCATTGAAAACCCTATGAACAGCAGAGAAGCACTGACAATGGTGTTTCCCCTGTTGTACTGAGGGTCGCTATGAGTCGGTATCCGACTCATAGCAACCCTCATAGGGTTTTCAATGGCTGCCTGTTTCAGGATTGTGTTGGGAGTGGATTGCCAGGCCCTTCTCCCATTTTTGCGGTACTGGGAATTGAACTTGGGACCTCAGAGACTGCAGTGCAGCGCTCTACCAACTGAGCTAAATCCCAGTGTGTATTAGTTGTACATATTAATAGGGTTCAGTGTCATATCTCCATATGTGAATACAGTGCCACTGATCAAATCTACCCTCCCTTTACCCACCCTCCCTGCCACACACGTGGAAATGAGACTAGAATTGTTTAAAACAACCTTCTTTGTTCTCACTCTGGTCCTTCCCAATGCCCAGACAGTGACACAGAGCGAAAACACTCCCCTTTGCTCTGGGCTAATAGTGCTGGTGTGTTTCTTCCAGGCAACCAGAAACTTCCGTTCTCAGAAACAGCGGTATAGGAGTCCTGCATTAGAACTGTGTGTTGTGTGAAGTGGATTCAGCCTGATAACATGGAATGAACACTGCCATTCAAGTAAAACCCCCGGATGTAACCTTATTCAACATAGGCTACAGTTTCTTCTCTATAACTTAAAGGGGTGGGGCTAGAAAAATGTCTAAGTTTTTTAAGCTCTCTAATTCTAGATTCTAGGTTCTTTTTTCTTTCTTTTTGTGGTGCTGGGGGGCTGAACCCAGGGCCTCTCACATACTTTGCAAGTGATCTGCCACTGAGCTGTACCCCCAGTCCCTTTTTAATTTTTTTTAATTGAGACAAGATCTTGCTAAGTTATACAGGTTGCCTCCGGCCTCAAACCTGTGATCCACCTGCCTCTACCTACTGAGTAGCTGGAATTACAAGTGTGTACCACCATGTGCAGCCAGATTCTAAGATTCTTATTGCAGAAACTTCGGATATTAACTTCCCTGGTGCTTTCTCACACTGGATGATACGGCTTGAATGGAGCATCTTTACTGCTTAGAGATTAGGGGAAGGATTTGAGAAAAGCAAACGTGAGGTCACCATGTTCATAGACATTTTTATGGTGTTGGTGAGATTTTAACTACCTTGTATATCAAGACAATGTTGACAGTGGCGAATAATCCAGGGACTGATGGGAGGTTGTCACACCCCTGTTAAACATCAGCAGAGTTTCTGGAAAGAAAGCAACCTTTTCCACATGCACGGCATGAACTCACTGTCATTGACATGAGTGGGGATGATGCAAAGATGATATTCCGCAGATACGTCAAACCTTTTTCTGTTTTTTTCCAGGGGGTTCCAGGAAACACAAATGCGGACAGCGTGGTGCCCCACCGCCTCCAGCCTCCCTTTGAAGCCAGGTTCCTGCGCTTCCTCCCCTTGGCCTGGAACCCCAAGGGCAGGATTGGGATGCGGGTCGAGGTGTACGGATGCGCGTACAGTAAGTGGTGTTTATTTCTCATGTGAAATCAATATCTGCATGGGACACTCTAAAAGCCAAGCTTCCAGCTGAACTTGACTTTCTCTGACTTTTTTAAATAGCTGTGCAAGTAGAACTGATTTTTATGGAAAGCCTTTGGTTGTCTCCCAAAACAATGTGGGCTTTTTTGTAATGGTACTGGCCGGGGTACAGGGGTAGAACTCAGGGCCTTGTGCAAGCTTTGCAAGTGTTCTGCCATTGAGCTGTACCCCCAACCCCTTTTAAGTTTTTTTTTTTTTAATTGAGACAGGATCTCACTAAGTTATGCATGCTGCCTCTGGCCTCAAACCTGTGATCCTCCTGCCTCTGCCTCCCGAGTGGCTGGTATTATAGGCATAGACCACGACACCTAGCTAACAATGCAGACTTTAGTTATTATCTTTTATAGTTGAATTTCAAGGTGGACTTGAACCAATACTTATTTATCTTTAGATTTGCAGAGTTTAACAAAGTACTCATTAGCTCATGTTTGTTGTTAGGTGCCATCAAGTTGGGTCCAACTCATAGTGACCCTATGCACAACAGAAGGAAACCCTCCCGGACACTATGCCATTCCCGGCACTATGTCAGTACTTCTCTGCTATCCATAGGGTTTTTGATGGCTGGTTGTTTTGGGAGTGGGCTACCAGGTCCTTCTCTCATTTTTGCGGTGCTGGGGATCAAACCCAGGGCCTCAGAGAGTGCAGAGCAGCACTGTATCAACTGAGCTAAATCCCAACCCCGTGATATCAGAGGCATTTAATAAAACTAACACAATTCAAACTAATAACAGCTAAGGCTGGTTTCCCGAGGCTTAGATGGTTCTCAGTGGAGAATCCAGTAGCGATGTTTGGGAGGCTGATTTCTCAAGCACAGCATCTGCTCCATGATGTCTGTTTCTAAGTCTACTTCTCTCCATTCACATCACTGTGAAAACTTTGGCGCAGCATTCTGTAGTTTTACTTGATTTTCATTTGGTGAGGATATATGTTTATGTGGGCTGGGATTTAGCTCAGTTGGTAGAGTGCTGCGCTGCAGTCTCTGAGGTCCTGAGTTCAATTCCCAGCACCACAAAAATGGGAGAAGGGCCTGGCAATCCACTCCCAAGGCAATCCCGAAACAGTCAGCCATTGAAAACCCTATGAGGGTCGCTATGAGTCAGATACCGACTCGATGGCACCTAACAACAACAACAATGTGTTTATGTATTAGGCCAGGCTCTTTTCTCATATAGTAGCCATAATCAAAGTAAAAGAAACGGAGTCACCGTGAATATAACGCAAACACAAAAGGCAAATGGTAAAGTTGTACAGCAGGAGCCTGTTACACAGCTGTCATCTGTTGAGCCAGAAGGTGCTTGTTCTGTTTCTTTACATCATCATGAACATGCTTTAATCCGTTGTCAAAATGGAACAATATTTAAGACTGCCCCTGTGTGGAACTGGAGAGGAATCCAAAGAATACACTGGATGGAAATGTCCTACGCTGCCTAGCTTTGAGTCAAGTTGGACTTTCACGTGCCACCCTTTATCCATGATTGCCCCATTGTTGCTAGTCAAGCCATTGCCCTTGCAGAATGTTGCCTGTCTCCCACCCCCTCCCTTCCCCTCTGGTCCCTTCCCTTCTCCTCTCCTCCTCTCCTCTCCTCTCCTCTGCTGTTCTTTTCTCTACTCTACTCTTCTTTCCTTTCTTGAGGCAGCATCTTACTGTATAGCCCAGGCTGGCCTGGAACTCTCTACGTAGATCATTCTGGCCTCAACTTCACATCAGTTCCCCTGCCTTAGGTTCCTGAGGCCAGAATGTTAATTTTCTGAAGCATAGTAATGAACTGTCACCCTCAAAGTATTTAATGTCTCAGTTACTGTTCCTTATTTTTAATACTCAGCCCCTATCTGATCCAATTCCTTCCCTAATTCTGCCTCTGTTTTCTGCAGTGTACATTTCCAGGAGGTTTTAAATGTAATAGTATTGTTTTCCTATCAACCTTTTTTCTTTCTTCTGTTGGTTATTTCCTTTCATCACAGTGTCCTCTTGAATCAGTGACTGCGCTTCCTGTTACAATGGCTATGAAGTCTGATACTTACAATTTCTCTTTGATGCTAGGAAATTAGCTTGTCCCCCCATTACTCTGAAACAACTTCAAGTTTACTCACTTCAAAGAAGAGGATACTCTTTGATGGGTATTTACCATTAGCTTGATGTTCCTTCATGAGGAGATGTTTCTCTCGATATTTGGGCTGGATGGTCAATACTACAAGGATCAAAGCTTGGTGCCTGACGGCAGGAAGGCTGTGCAGTGGTGGAGGAATCTACTGGCACTGTGAGATTCTGCAGACACATGCTGTGGGGTGTGAGTGAGAGAGAGAAATAAAAAACACACGGATAATACACATCACCACTAACTACTTTGAAGTATGTTCTATAGAAAAAGTGGATCTCCACATTGTCCTAATTTCTTAGACGTATTATTGTTCACTTATATTAATTTTATTTATTAGGTGTGACTGAAAGACACAGCCAATGTTTAAATTTTAAAAATTACAGTAAAAGACACATTGCATTAATCCCCCTCCGCATACTCCTCTGGCCTCAAACACTTGTCCCATCGTTCTTGCCCCTTTCTGAAGCAGTTCTGGAAGTCCTCTTTCATGAGTGCTTTAGTTGTGCTGCCGTGCCTGCCTCAATGTCCTGAATTGATTCAAACCTGTACCTTTCCTGGTTATTTTGACTTTGAAGAAGAGGCAGAAATTGCACAGTGCCGGATCCAGTGAATTAGGTGGATGAGGACACACAGTCATGTTTTTACTTGACAGAAATTGCCATACCAGAAGTGATGATGTGTGACATGGAGCAGTATCATGATGGAGGAGGAGACTAAAGACACTCACAAAAAAGGACTTCCAGAACTGCTTCAGAAAGTGACAAGAATGATGCGATAAGTGTGTTCAAAGCCAGGGAGAGTATCTGGAGGGAGATTAATGGTACCGTGTCCTTTACTGTAATCAATTTTTTATTCAAACATTCACTGTAATTTCATCACACCTCATATATTATTGATGATACTATGCTACTTTATGGTTTATGTTAATAAGCGTGGCAATTTTTAGTATTTCCATTTGTATTTCCACTGCTCTGCTTTGATTCAAGAACTTTGCTTACCATGAGATATAATGTTGCTTAGAGACAGCTTGTTTTTCTAGTTTCATTTTACCTTGTCTTACATTCTATTTATACTAATATACTTATTATCCTTTAAACAGTGTGGATTCCTGGCTCAGCATGTGCATTTTCTCTATCCATTTTTACACTAGGGTTTGGAAGGGGTGGATACCAGATTCCTGGCCACTCATCTGCACAACAAAACCAGGAGTGGAGATGGCTGGGAGACCCTTCTCGCCACACTGTATTTTGCTTTTTGACACCTGTGTATGCTTGACGTCATGCCTCCCCTAAAGATTAGCGTCCATCTGTGCATGTATGCTAGGCCTTTTATCCTACTTTCTAGCTCTCTCTGGGCCTTCTATTCATATTTACAAGTGTTCACTGCACTTACTCACTGTGGGGCATCACCCTGCCACTGGACTTGCTCCGGCCGTGAGCAGGAACCAGCAGCCAAAGACCCGTCTTCTGGTGAGGGGGAGCTGGGCACCCAGGAGCCACGCCACCCGGAAAGGAGGCTTATGCCCACAGCTGCTCTGAGAAGCCTTGAAAAAGGCAGGCTCAGAGGCTTCTGCCCACAGCAGCTCCTTGCTTCTTTTCTTCCCAAGGAAGACTCTGAGTGCTCTGCTCCAACAGCTTTTTATTTCTTCCTTGTCTGTCCCGGTCGATGGAATAGACCCAGACTGCTCCATGTACTGCTCTTATATACTCTTCTGGGGCTTGCTGGGGACCAATCAGAGGCAGTCACCTCATACGGGTTTCAGCCAATCAGAGGGGATATTCAAATTTGGTTTTGTAAAAGTAGCCAATCAGGGGTGGTTCCAGGATGGTCCAATCAGGAGCTATTCAGGGGTTTGGAAACAGCCAATCGGTGTGGAGGGGGCAGAGGCAAGGGAACAGATGCCAGAGCCATCTTGGGGAGCTCAATGACCCTGAGTTCCAGGATGTAGGGCAAAGGTGACTGCCTGGGGAACAAGCCTCAGTCCTCCAAGGGAGCCTAGATAGGCCCTGGGGTGAACTGCCTCTCTAGGCAGTGCCCTACAACTCACTAGCCAATAGCTTCTGAATCTGTATCCTCAACCTAGATTTGAGGAACGCCAACCCTGATTCCTCTCCTTGGGGCACTGCTCCCCTGGTCCTATGAGCACTTGAAAGTCAATTGTCTAAAATAGAATTCACTTCTCTTCTCAAAAAACAAAAACCAAAACAAAGCCAAAAAACTTATTATCCTCTATCTCATAAGCCTGCAGCCGTAGCCCTGTGGTGTCTGATCCCATCAGATCTCAGCAGCTAAGCAGGGTTGGGCCTGGTTAGTACTTGGGTGGGAGACCACCTAGGAACACCAGATAGTGTAGGCTTGGGAGTAGGACCCGGCAACCTGCTCCCAAAAATGAATACACCATTGAAAACCCTATGAATAGCAGAGAAGCACTGACAACAGTGTTTTTCACCTGTTGCACATAGGGTCACTATGAGTCGGTTATTAACTCGAACAGCACCTAACAACCACAACTATCTCATAAAATGATACCTGCAGACTCAAGTCTGATCCTCCCTTTTACATATGTGTTAAATCCATCCATTACTCTCTTTCCAGGTGATAGAGTCGAAGGTGCTCCTTAGCTTGCAGTGAGCAGCAGCCACTTAAATGAGCTACTCGTCTCTGGTCTTAAAGTCTAGTCTGCATTTCATACTATAGTCAGAATGCTTGCTGGACAAATGCAAATTTGATTTCCCAAACATGCTGGAAGTCATACCTCAAATACTATAAAAACTACCTAGAGTCCTCACACTGAAAAAACATTCTCATGCTCTGATGCTTGCCTGTGCCTTCAACTACATCTCTCAGGAGCAAAAAAGGGAGCACGCGGGTTCATATGCCAGAAACCTGTGCATCCTTGATTCCCTTGTTTCGCTTGCCTTCCACATCCAATGGCTTTCCAAATTCTGTCAACTCCACCTGCAATCCCACTTTGTGTGATTTCAGTTCTCCTCAGTGCCTTCATTCACCAATTTAATCCAGACCTGTGTCACCCAGATTACTACTGAAATTGCTTTCTTATTTTAGTTTATTCTGTGTCTAATCATAGTTAACTACATTAAACATTCATTAAATAATCTCTGCGCTGCAATTTGTTGTTGTTGTTGTTGTTAGGTGCCATCCAGCTGGTGTCTGACTCAGTGACCCTACGTACAACAGGCAAAATGGTATTGTTAGTGCCTCTCTGCTATTCATAGGGTTTTCAGTGGCTGATTGTGTTTTGGGAGTGGGCTGCCCAGTCCTTCTCCAAAGCCTACAGCACCTGGTGTTCCCAGGCAGTCTCCCATTCAAGTACAAACCAGGCCCAACCCTACCTAGCTTCCTCAATCTGACAGGATCCGACCCTACAGTGGTATGGCTGCAGGCACTCCGCAATTTAAGTTTACCTTTTAAAAATGAGGGTCTGATACAATTGTGTCCCTGTCTTAAGCCTTCAGTGGCTCTTCATTGCTTCTAAATTCCCAGCAAAGCCTGAATGACAACCCTACCTCTTGCTGCCACCACTGGCTACCTGTCCATCATCGATTGTACCAATCTCTTTACATACTTGGGTCCTTCATTCTGTGGCTTCCCTTGCTTGAATTCTCCCTCCCTATTTTTTCTCTGGGGCTGGGATTTAGCTCAGTTGGTAGAGCGCTGCGCTGCAGTCTCTGAGGTCCCGAGTTCAATTCCCAGCACCGCAAAAATGGGAGAAGGACCTGGCAATCCACTCCCAAGTCAATCCCGAAACAGTCAGCCATTGAAAACCCTATGAGGGTCGCTATGAGTCGGATGCCGACTCGACGGCACCTAACAACAACAACATTTTTTCTCTGGCTCTCTACTTCTCATTCTTTAGGTCTTTGCTTAAAATGACACTTCCCTGGCCCTCAATCTCTATTCAATTTTTCATGATAAGTTCTCATGGAAGCCTATGGTTTGCCTTCACATGTTCTAGTCACTTCTTATAAACATACCTGTAGTACTTGTGTGATATCTTTTCTCCTAGACTCCAGAGCACAACAGGGAAAAATACGTTCAGTGTACCTCATACAGAGTCTGGAATTTATGGAGTGTGCCATAACTCTTGTGCAATGAATGGATGGATGAATGAATGAGCAAATTAGAAAAAAGCCTAATACCTAGAAATGAAAACTGAATAATGAATCCAAGTGTCAGATATTTAGTTCACTTTCATTTTAACAGTTTGGGTAAGGGAGATATTTTAAAGATGAACTTATTATGGATTTTATTATTGAAAAACAGTGATAAGTCCAAAAATAGCAGTTACTATAAAGCATTATGGGCTGGGGTGCAGCTCAATTGGTAGAGTGCTTGTTCTGTATGTTCTGAGGCCCTGGGTTCAATCCCTAGCAGTGCAAAAATGGGAGAAGGACCTGGAAGCCCACTCCTGAAACAATCTCAAAACAATCAGCCATCAAAAGCCCTATGAATAGCAGAGAAGCACTGACAGTGCTGGGCGTGGCGCAGTGTTGGGGAGTGTTTTGTTAAAACCTAAGACATTAAAATTACATTCCTTGCCTCCATTTGATATTTGATGCATGTTTGTGTACTTGAAAAGGCAACTATTAATACCTCCAAGTTCCAAATGACCAATCTGATCTATGGAATCAAAGTTATCCCAATTTAACATTACATTAAAAGTAATCAATGTCTTTTGAGCCTGTGTTCATTCATTTAAAATATTCTCCAGTTCCACCCATTTTGCTGCAAATGCCATTATTTCATTCTTTTTTATTTTTGAGTAATAAGCTGAATCTTACTTAAAGGAGAAAAAATGATACATAAGCAGACATATAAAAATGAAAAATTAAACTTGCTAAAGAGGGATAATATAAGCAGTGCACAAAGGAGGAGGGAGGGGACTAGCAAAGGAAAACAAAGGTTGTAGAATGTGGGAAGGGGAGGGAAAATAATGTAAGGGATAAAGGGAGAGAGGATAACCTCAGTTTAAGTGATGCAACTTCATGAGTACATGGGAAAAATAAGGAAATGTAACCCATAAATTCATATGAGGTTTACTACATGTTAATCAAAAAGTTCCGTAAACTTTGTAAGTTGATGAAAGGGTAACCAAAAGTGATGTAATAACTGCACAATGGGAGAAGCAAATGCTGTATTACTCTGTTCCCCATGAACATTTATCAACAAAGGGGAAAAAAAGAAAAGAAGTAATCAATATCCCTACTCATTAGAGAAGTATGTGTAAAATCACAATGATAAACCACTACACACCTATCAGAATGGCTAAAATCAAAAAGGATAAAAACACCTAGTGTTAGTGAAAGGATTTGGGATGCTCACAGATTATTGAAACTGTGAAAATGATACCTACTTTGATAAATACCTGACATTCTTCTAAGTTAAACATACAGTGCATTTTCTATATGACCCAGCAATTTCACTCCCACGTATTCGCCCAGGGGAGATGAATACATATTTCTACACAAAGATGTAGGCGTAAATGTTCATAACAGCTTTATTTATAAGAGCTAAAAGCTGGAAACAGCTGAAATGTCTATCAATGATAAGGGATAAATAAATTGTCATACAATTGAGTACTGACAGTAGTGTTTTGCCTGTTGTATGTACACTGTACAGTTGAGTACAGACTGTTGCTCTATATAATAGCATGCTTGTATTTCAGAAATACTATATTTAGCAAAAGAATCCCAATACAAAAGAATATCTACATATGACGCAATTATATAAAATTTCAGAACTGAAGAAACGAATCTGTAGTTACAGAGAGATCATTGGTTGCATGGTCTGGGCCTGAGTTGGCAGGGTCAGGGTTAATGGAGATGATAATACAAATGTCGACTAGTGAGCTGATATGAAGTATTCTCTGCCTTGATTTTTTTGGCAGTAATTCAGATGTATATATATATTTGTTAAAACTCAGTGATCTGTAACCTTAAATGGGGGTATTTTATTGTGTATAAATTATAACTATGAAATTGTCCTTCATGTTTCTGGATTTAATATTAATTCTAGTTAATAACAACATTGATTTAATATCTACTCCAATAGAATTAATATGCAACTTAATTATAAAGGAAACTTCTGGAATGTACCCATTCATGCCAGTAAATCACCCTAAAGTTTTTGTGTCCATCACAACTATCCAGTCTGCTTATTTATATGCAAGTCTCTGAGCCTCCACCACAGAAATCCTGATCTCTGGTTTGGCTGGGGCTCAGGTTCTCACATCTCCGAGTGACAGTTTCTGGTTATTCAAATGACGATTGTTCTTACAACAATTTAGTAAAATATTTGTGGAATAGTATTTTTGTTAAGATTCAGTGTTGTATCTCATGGGGCAACATGAGGCTGCTTTTTCTTTTTCTTTTTCTTTTTCTCCCTTTGTTGGTAAATATTGGTGGGATACAGAGTAATACAGCATTGGCTTTTTTCATTATGCAACAATTGCAC